>CAEFZX010025247.1:0-44618 GCA_903066825.1 Alfaro cultratus
GTTTTTTTTTACTATCTTCTTCTTGTGTGTTGTTTTTTGGCTCTCTTGTACAAGCACTTTGAATTGTCTTTGGCTGAAAGGTGCTATATAAATAAAGTTGCCTTGCCTTGCCTTGCCTTGCCTTGCCTTTAGTTGCATTCGTTAGTTGACTCATTATGAAACTCGTAATGATACCCTGTCGGTGTGGAAAGTTTCTAGAGCATTGAGTCAAAGTTTGACTGGAGAATCATTTTATTCACACTTAAACTGGGAAGTAAAACTGTGTTTCTTCATTAAAAAAAGGCAGGAAAACTTCACAGAAATTTCTGAAGCATAGCGTGAAACTGTGGGATAAACCCTGATGTCAGTTCTTATCAAAATCCTGCCCTCAGATGGAATAGATATGGAAACTCCTAGGTGCATGGGAGATGTGAGGGGGGAGTGTTAAACTGTAAAAAGGTACTTTTTCAATGAAACCTCTGCTCTCTCACCCAGCAGGTCTCCATGCACCAAAGCGACGAGGTACCACACAACCCCAAACAGAAACCAGGTCCCCGCAAACGTTGCTGTAAACAGGAAGAACTTGTAGCGCCAAGGCATTTCAAGAAAAGTTGTCCAGAGGTCACGCATGTAGAGAGCGTTCCTCCCACTGATGTGCTCGATGCGCATGTTGCTTCGGCCATCTTTGGACAGGATGCGCCTCCTCTTCCTCAGAGTCCCACCTCCAGCAGACGAGCCACCGCCCAGCAACGGCTTCAGAACATCAGTTTGGGTCTGAGAGTGGCAAACCTTTTGAGGGGAAGAGCTGCGAGAGCAGGGCGGCGTAGCAGAAGTCATCTATGACAAACAAACAGGGGAAAAATGAAGTTGAAGTTTGACTTCCCTAGATTGATTTGCAATCTACTTCATCTCTACACCCAACTTTAGTAACACCAGCAGAACTATGGCACATGAGTAGACACGCTTCTCTGATGAAAAAAAATAAATGCTGGTTTACTGTTAAAGTTCAGTGGAAACCACAAACGTTTAACTGCTCATTGCTTCCCTGCAGAGAAATTCTTCCTCAAAATGAGATATATCTGTTACATACATGGTAAAATTACCAGAACACATTATTTAAATAACATTTTTTTGTTTTTGCTGTTTTGATTTTATTTTGTTTTAAAGTCTGGGAAATACCACATTTATCTTGAAGCAAAAAGTTAGATTTGGAAATTACCTAAACCTTTTCTGAGGTGTAAGCTGTCATGGGAAAAAACTGTTTTTCTTCCGAATTTGGTATCTGTTGCCACGATCAAATGATACGATCACAGGAAGAAGATCTCGCCCTGCTTATTTTGCAAATAGTTGGCATGTATGCAAACACAAACGTAGTCGGATGAACTCTTCTGTTACTTTTTCTGTAAAATTCAAGACCAAGTTTGAAAAGTAAATTCACCCTCAGAGTTAATATAGAGGATTCATGACAGTGAGACATTTTCTCAAAAGCCAAATTGTGTGCTTCTGTTGACGACCACAAACATATTAGCAAACCAAAACCACCCAGTCGAGGTAAACAAGCAGAAAAACTGACACATAGTGTCAAGACTTAATTCTGCAATGTCTGCAGAAGAGGAGGCCTGGAG
Source organism: Alfaro cultratus (assembly GCA_903066825.1). NCBI lineage: Eukaryota > Metazoa > Chordata > Actinopteri > Cyprinodontiformes > Poeciliidae > Alfaro > Alfaro cultratus. The sequence goes on from CAEFZX010025247.1 coordinate 1,605, forward strand.
CTCACATTTTTAAGAGTTTTATTTCTACTAGCATGTTAAGACTATGAAAATCCATTGCTTTTGCATAAAGTTTTCCATAAACCCTCTTCATACGCTGTTCAGAGGAAATTAGAAAAATGAAAAGTAAAATTAAACAGAAAAACGTGCAAGGAGACACAGCTACGGTGTTTGTTAACAGGAAATATTTTAATCATAGCTACAGAATATTTCACCTAGTCCTGCATTATAATCAGTGAACAGTTCAAAAGCCATTCTCTTGCATGGATGTGGCTGTTGGTGTGTGCTCTGCAGATCATTTCTTTGCTTTATACATTGCCACCTTCTGCTTAACTAGTGGAAGTTCAAATGAAGTCAGGCAAGTATCTTGTCAACGACACGAGACCTTCACAGGTTAAAATCATTTTGAAGACATAAATGGACAACTAACGATTAATAAAACTGTCAAAATGTTTAAATAAGTTATTTATCTGCTGATGCTGACATTATGTATCACTGTCTACATTCATGTAAGTCTCCCTGTGCATGTGTGGATTCTTCCCAGGTACTCCAGGTTCCCTCCTCAGTCCAAAAACATGAGTTTAATTGCCCTTAAATATGAGTGTGTGTGTGTGTGTGTGGTTGGGGGGGGGGGGCGTGTGTGTGAATGTTTGTTTGTCCTACAGATAACTGATAGTTGTATTAACTGCTCAATAGTTTGATTTGCAATTAGTGACTTTTTATTTAATAAAGCAGTGCATGATAGAAGAATCTACAGATAGGAAGGTGGAGATAATATTTATATTCTGAATGTCGCTCAGTGAATGATTGGTAGATGTAGTAAAAGCTGAATGTGCTAAGGAAGATAAAGATTTACAGCTGCAGAGGATAAAAACAAAAGAAAGTAACATTTCAGGTATCTGGATGCTCAAAAAGCTGCTTCATTGGTAGAAGCCTTGTTTCTTTATCTATCATTGTCATCAAAGACCTAGATTGTTGTAACGAGGCCTTTTTATCAATGATGACTCATTTCCGTTTAGTTCTGTGCTATGAACACCCTTTCTGAGGTTTTCTGTAAAGTTTGATGCTACAATGCACAGCTAGCTGGCGGAAGTAGGGACTCGAGATAATAGATGAATGAGGGACGAATGAGAGGTGCAAGCTGGGGAGCCTGGGGCAAATACTAAATAAAAATATTAAAGTTATTTGCTCTTGATTTATTCCTGTCTTTTTAAAATATATATTTTTTTGTTTTCTTTAATTGTATTAGTAAATAGCTTTTCACCGACATATTTCCTCTCGAGTTGATAAAACTGCTTAATAATCTAGCAGAAATACATTTATAACTTTGTAAATATAACGTTTCTCATTTATTGCATAACATAAGCCTACTTATATGAGCTGTCTGTAGTCATCTATATTAACATAAACACACCCTAAGTGTGCTACCTTAGAATAAATTAAATATATTAAGTATTATAAAAGCAGTTTTATTTTCATACAGTTTCTATATCTGCATGATTGAGCCTGAGCAAGATCACAATTTCATTTGGATGTGGAGCTCACATTTTACTATTTCATCACAAATAGAAACGGTGTTTCTTCTGCTCTCCTCATCCTCCACCTGTCTTCCTTCCTCTTGCACATTTTCTTAGTAAAACCACAAAAAATAGAGCTTCACCTCACAGACGGTAAATCTTTGATTTTTAGAGCCCACACAGCAACAAATGTGTAGGACAGAAATGTTGGGGCTGAATTGGCCCCACAGGGAATGATGCTGTAACGTCATGTTCCATATTTAAGGATAAATTGACCAGGTATGAATGAAACTGCAGTGCTCTGAGTGCCGCCAAGTGGTCTCTTTATTGTTAACTGGATTACACAGAAAATATAATGCCATCAGTTTCATTTTCAGTTTTATGCATCAAGCATCCTGAGGTGAGCAAATCGCTATTAGTGCAGACATTGTTGTTATATATAAATAGCTGTAAAAAGCAAATAACATTTATTATGAATTGATGCTCTATAGATAAAATGAAGTTAGTAGTTGTGTGAATTCTGTAGCAGTGATTTAAATGTGCTTTTATGTAAAATGTAAGAGCTGCTGCTCTCATGCTGCTACTGCAATAAATTAAATCAAACGAAAGAAGCAACAGGTGTGCTATTCTTGAAAAACTTAACCATTAAGAGACATTAAGTAAGAAAAAAATAATTTAAATGATCGAAAGTGAAACACTTGCCAGGGTAAAACCTTTGGTTATATGATTACAATTTGCTTAGCTTGTCATCAGTCTCAATATATTTTTTTTCTACTTAGAGTTCACAGTGTGTTTGCAGGAGAAATATGTTTATATTTCTTTATAATAATAACTTAGTTCATGCCTGAAAGATTTAAATTCAATCAGGATGAACTTAGGTTATAGTCAAGTAGTTGCATCAACTGTTGTTTGAAGAAAACCATTAATACACTGCAATTAATTAAGATTTTGCTTGTTCTAATTATTAATCATAATTTGTTTACTGTGAATATTTGAGCATTATGTTATTTAAGATATGCATCTTGCAAATCATTTAAAAATAAATCCACTCAAAGTCACAGGAGTGTATTATGCTGCCGGTGGTGTTCATTCCTATAAAGTCAAGATTGTAATCCACTCCTGTCACCCACAGGACATTACTGTGTCCTCCACACATTTCAGCAGACTCAGCTGCATTCAAAGGTCCCCAGAGGCCAAAGAAGAGGAAACCACAGGGGAGTAAGATAATGAGAAGGAAAGAAAAGTGAAAAGAGCAGAATAAGATGCATTAGCCTAACAAAGCGCCCACACAGAGACTCATTTGTGACTCCGAGGAGAGCAGAGACAACTGAACGCGTCAGTTAAGGTGCTAATCTTTGGGCAAAACTAGGACTTTTACCTAGATAAGGTTTGTTTTTAAGAAGCTTTCTGTTTACTCTAGTCGGAGACATTTAGTTGGACAAAGAGTTGATCCCTTAGTAGAAACTCGAGATAGCACTGAGAGTGAGAGGTCTTAAACTTTTTCTGAACTTTTAGGCTACAATGTCTGAAATTTTCTCATGCAAACAATGTTTATCATTGTCAGTTAGTTTTTGTTTGGTTACAGCACTTTTGGTAAAAGTTAACAATTACATCTCTGAACACTGTTTCACTGTAAAATGTTAAAGACCAAATTGCTTTTTCTGTGAGTGGGAGGTTTCTGTCGGGTCTTTTTGTGGGTCATGGAAACAGTACAACGTTCAAAAAACCTGGATTTTGAAAAGAACATTTCCGTTGTGGTGAGTTCTATTTAAAGGCGATGAAAGGTGTTTTCCCAAAACTGATGGCAGTTTTTAATCTTATGATAAACAATACATTAAACCTGGCAAAGATAAGAAAATGAAAAATTAGAGGTAATGTAAAGTATTGAAAATAGAGAGTAAACTCTTTGGAGACGTTAGTTTGTTTAAAATCTATTTCTATTTGATTAATTTTACATATTTCTATGCATAGCTACAGTGCTGTTAGCGATTTAAAGAATAATGTTTGACACATCTTAGTTACATAAGTTGCCTTGACATTGTGATTACTTACTTGCGTCAATAATAAACCTGCTAATTTTCTCAAAACTCGTCCTCAAAACCAACATTAAGGTGAAGTTAGCAGCAGCTGTCCCTGCTGCACTTTGCTCATATAAAATAGACCTGACCTCTGTACACCAAACCCAATATTTTGTTTAATTTTATAGTTTTAAGATGCTCAATCTAAATGATTAATCCCAGAATTTGCTTCCTTGGGTTAAAAATATGGCTTGACACGTAGATTGATTTGGCTACTGAAAAATATCTATGCTGCTAAATTTCCTAACCTGCTATGAAAATCAAATGTTTTTCTGTTTGCTGTTCGATTCCCAACTCTGGGACTTTTGCTGCATGTCTTCCACCTTATTTTTTTAATTCCTGTCTGATCTACTGTGAAATCCTTTTTTAAAAGTTTATGTCCTACCATAACAAACTTAAACCTGTAGAGTCTGATGAGACAAAGATTGAGCTTTTCAACCTCTACGCACTCAGATCTGGCATTAAACAAACAATGAATATGTTAATAAGCATTTTACCTCTACTATTAAATATGGTGGAGGATCTGTGATGCTGTGGGTTTGACCCAAAACATATGGCCAAATCCACAGAGAAATGGTTTACTAGACACACAATCTACCTTATTCCAGGGTCATCTCAGTCTCTGGACCTAAAACTTGTAGAAAACTTGGTTAGAACCCAAAGGAGACGACCCAAAACTCTAAATGATCCAGTGAAACCAATTTAAAGCAGATTTCTTTAATGGAGATGCAAACAAAATTGTTTAGATTAATGCTTTGGTGTTTAACAGTGCGCTGTTTTTTTTTTTAGGTCAGCTTATGTGGAGGGATTAAAACAAGCTACAAATAAAACATAAAATATAAAAATAAGCACTCCAACATTATTTTTTTTCTCTAATCTTAATTTCTCATTGTAATAAGTTATAATGTGATTCCACTTATAACCGCTAGGGGCGCATGTTCACTGGTTGCATAGTGAAAGTTGGGCACACAGAAGAAGAATAAACCTTCCTATTAGATGCTAATGGAAGCTCAGTGTCTAGGTCTCATCTTTTCTATATCGCAGGTCAGTAAATTGTACTTTGATGCTGGTTACTTTTAATAGTTGAAGAAGGTATTGAATGGAGACTCAACTAATGACTCACTTTATGCAGTTTGTGATTAGTATTGTGTAGAAAACGGCTTATATTTCTGGAAGCTAGTTAAGGCTAATGCTAGCAGACTTTGTACATGTATGTTGAGCTAACTGAGTAGCACTGAATTCACTTTTAACTTATTGTATTTTACACATTTTAGAACAGTTCTCACACAAATGACATTATTTTGGTCTCCTTATGGGACATTGCACATTTATTGCAAAAACCTGAAACCTTATTATGACTTTCAGTAAGTAGGTAATGGCTGCCTATGTGTAAAGTTTAGTAAAGAGACACGTCATTAAAGAAACATTTCACCTTTTTTCAATTCTGTAGTCAGTTTTTTGTATAAGAGATAAAATAATGTTAATCTGTTAAAACAATGGATACAGTTTAAAGCTAAAAAGTATATTTTATTTGTGCAGAATAAAAGTTGTAAAAGCCATTAAAATAAAAGCAAATTCATATTTTTATTTTGATAGTTAAAAACACAAAAGTTCTGAGAAAAATGGCAAGGATTTTGAGTTAAAAGCATTTAGAGAATTGAAAGCCATCTGTGAATAGATTTTGTCATTTGATAAAATTCATAATGTTAAATGGAGCATGTTAAAATAATTTGTGTTCGGTTTAAAGGGATGTTATGGTGATGCACTGAATCAAAGTGATATTTATTGCAGTTACTTGTAGTATTGGATAAGGCTTGTATATGGAGCATGTTCATTACACAGAAGAAGAATAAACCTTCCTGTTGAATGATAAAGGAAGCTCAAAGTGTGTCTCATCTCTTTTTTGTCACATCACACATTGAGAGAACAAAATAACTACATTAGCCTCAGTACATCAAGGTTCTGTTGGGAAATTTAATAAAATGCACTTCCGTTCATTTAAGATTGACTTTTATTCTGCATATCTGCTTATGAAAATATTAAATAGGATGAAACTCTTGGTTATGAGTAAGGCGGCTTGTAATTTTCCTCAGCAAGTGTTTGTGCTTGTGTGTTCATACTCCAATGTAAAGTAATTGCCCAGAAAAGAGCGAGTACGTCCACACACTTAATGAAAGTGTGCATTTGCAATCCTGAGCGTGGCTTACATAACCAGTCACTTTTAATTACATTGCTTTGCTGTGATTATGCAAGAGTGAGCTTCGTAATTACAATGACACCATTGAAAGTGTCTCACTCCGTCAACTCTGACTCACCCTCACCCAGTTTCCGCTTGTCGCTCACGTGTTTGTGGAGGAAAAACAAAATCCACCTGCGCCGTGTATCAGATAACTGATGGAGCTAATGGAAGCAAATGGGATCAACCTTTCCCTCTGGCTGTATCCGGTTTCCATGGCAACGCTAATGCACACCCCTGCTTCAGATAAAGAAGAAAAAAACTGAATTAAAACTTTCTTCTTTGGGCCAGACAATGGAGTGCTGGATGTTTTCCTGATCTTCCTCCCCTCTTCTTTTCTTTTTCTTCTTTTATCAAACTCTCTTCTCTCTCTCTCCTTCTTTTCCTCTCCCTCTCTCTCCCTGTCTCTCTCCTCTGTGTACACAGGAATGCTTTGTTGGGAACTGAGATAAAAGAAACAAAAGATGCCATTCACAGAAACGACTTTGTGTCCATCTACGTGTGTGCAGACGTGTGTGAGAGTTGCACGCATTAGTCGTTTTTTCTTTTGCATACGTTATGTTACAGTATGAATGACTTTTCTTGCAGAAATATTTTTGTTTTAGTCAGATTGAAGGTGTTTTTACCTCGATTCTGAGTTGGAAAATCACACATTTTTGTTTTGGGATGGTGTAGGACGTGGTTGAAGGTCAATGTGAGGAATTTTTAAAGATGCATGCATGAAAGATGGAGTGAGAGAACATTATAGAGGAAAAGAAAGAGTAAAAAGGTCTGTGACAAAAGCCCTCATTAATATTCTGAGCTGAGAAGTAATCCTCCTCCTCCTCTCTTTTTCTGCCCCCCTTCTCGCTTTTGGATGCACTCACACACCCTGGCACGTTTCTTTCATTTCCACAACAGCTTGTTTTGCTCTCACCTTTACTTTCCTTGACTCACATGAACTCTGCATTATAAGAGCTTCATAATTTATCAAATTCTCTCCAATTAAAAACTTTTCTAAATAAATATGAAGCACCTTTCCATCCCTTTTAGATGTACACCCTCCCACTTCCTGTGAATCACGTGCAAAACAACATGTGGAGCGAGAAACATAACCAGTGAGAACAGCAGTAAACATGCTTATAATGTGGCTACAGACATTAAATTAACACCGGATGTAGGTTACAACCAAAGTAATGTAGACTTATTCAGAGGTGAAAACAAATTAGCTGCTAAATGAGACAGACATTAAGTACTGAGTAAACATGCTTCTTATCTGTGCAAATTAATATCAACTCTTTTAGAGCTATAAAGATGTTACTCATCACCAAAGGCAACACACTATTAGCATTTTATGTTCAGTAGAAGCAAAAAACCATCTAAAATCTTTGCTACATTATTGTTGCAAAACTTACTGATACCTAATCTTCTAATTATTACTGTGAACACAAGTTGATCTTTAATCAGGAAAGAAACAACAGAATTTCATTATAAATCAGATAATCAAAGGATCTTTAGAAAAGTACTAACAAAAATACTAGAAGAGCAAAGAACCACCTGCAGAGAGCGTCGGAAAAACCTGGAATTACATGGATTTAATGAATGCTCTCTGCACAAGACTCCACTGCTGAAGAAAAAGAATTTTGAAAATAATGTAAAGTTTGCTTCAGAATATTTTGACAAGCCAATGAAGGGCTGGTAGAAAATATAATAAATGAACTGTTTGGATTCCAGTGAAAGGACCCGATTGGATCAGAAATGCTCCTGCATGTCACCCCAAAACCTGGATCCCAACAGTGAAGTCTGAAGATGGAAAATCATGATGCGCAGCAGTTTTGTTGTTGTTATAATGTAGAGTGGTTGAATGTAGAAATGTACCAGAACAAGGTGGTTTTTTGTTTCATTAAGACAATGACCCCAAAAACGCAGTCAATGAAACTCTCTACTGGGTTTAGAGAAAGAAAACAAAGCTGCTATAATGAGATGATGAGTCACCAGAGTTAAATCCAGTTGACAATTTATAAAAAGCACTAAAGATCAGATTCTATAGAAGATATTCTCTGAATCTTTAAACATTTTGTGTGGAAGAATGGTTAAAAATCACACCAGAACTACTCTATTAATTAGTTTTGTCATCAACAAAAGTTTCTCTATTAAGTCTTTAATCAATTTCAGCAAGTGCAAAAAGTGATTAAGTTTAGCTGTTGTGAGTTTCAACTACGTTTCTCAATGTTTAAAAAAGTTTTGTTTTTGATGTGGATTTATCTTTGAAATATTTATTTTAAATCTATTTTGGTGTCTAATGGTTCTGATGTGTTTTATGAGAAAGTTTCTTATTCCAAGCTGCCGATTCTCTGAACCCGAATACAGTGGAGGAACATTTTCAACTTGGCTCAGTTCCCTGCTTAGTGCTGAAACCAAAGCATGAGCTTTGGACAATTCAGCCATTGTAAAGAAAACAGTGTCTATTTTCTGTTTTATTATCCAATTTATTCCTTATAATGCCACTTATTGTCCTGTTTTTGCGTCAAATTCCTGCAAAAATATCATATGAATTCTAAAAATGTGGCAATATTGCCACTTTTTATAGAATATCAAATAAATTCAGCTTCATAATATTTTAAATGTACACAAACAGAATTTATTTAAATATATCTGTATAGAGTATAGTAACCATTTGAAATTACTCTAATAGAATCAAATAAAAAAAATGAAGGCAGAATGAGCAAGTTAGATTTTGAGAGAATATTATCACCTGCAAAAAATGAGAATCACATCAGTTTGATTTCTCCACTGACTCTTGATTTATTACTCAAGTTTTATTTTTCTATGCTGATAAATGAATTTTCTTACCTTCTCAGAGCAGACTGTAAGCTAATTGTCACGTGCAGAGAGGATTTTGGAGCCCAGAGCCTCAGCCTTCTGCTCTACATGTCTTCTCTGTTGTCATTCGCATGCTCACAGGACACACTGTAATTCTGCAGCCTGCGTCCCACGATACTGTACACCACTTGAGCAGAATTATGGGGCCTCTCATTGGCTCGTTTGGGCTCCCGTTTCGGACCCGAAGCCCGCCGTCTCGCTGCCCGCAATTTCTTCCCGAAGTGGCAGGACTTGGCTTTTATAAAAGGCCTCCCTCTCTCGGTTTCCCTCTTTCCCTTCAAGTCCCTCTCTCCCTCACCCTGAATTCCTGTTGTGTACGGATTATGTCCTGTGTAATTGGTGCAATAACTGATCATCGTTCCCTGGTGGGCCAATTCACCCCCAAGATATCAAATGTACTGTACTGCCCATTCATACTGTACATCATTGTCAGGGGAGAATGAGTTTGGATCTGGATCTGTGGACTTAATTTGCATTTTATAGGAATGCATATAATTATATTTTACTTTAAAAGTGTTAGAATGTTTGCTTAAAACTTCCTGCACACATGCAGAGAAGCACATGTTTTGGATGTTCCATGTTCGCAGGCCAACACACGGCCCCCCAACAAAAAAACCTGCACACACACACACACACTTCCGCTCAGGCACAAAGATGGAACCACAAAACCCCTTTTAGGCAACCCACAGAGCCCCCTATTCACCCTTTCTGTGGCCGGCGTTTGCTGTGTCCAGGAGCATCTGTACGGAGTGTCCTGTGAGGCTCCAGCACATAAAGGAGGGACGGCCGTGAAGTGAATACAAGTCCTCCTCCTGCACCAGGACAGGGTGACAAAGCACTATTTCAAAGAAAAGAGGGGAGCAGATGAGGACCACCGGCCAAATGAAGGGCTTCTGTGACAGTGCATGGTTGAAAGTGCAGGATAAGCATGGTTTAGCTCCACATGCTGTATCATTAGACCACTCTGAACCTACAGTACTCTGGGGTGCAGGAAGTGGAAAGTGTTTCAGTTCTCATGGTAAACCATTTGTAGAAGATGTTTCATTTCTATACTGCTCAGACACGCAATGAGGGATTCAAGTGAGAGACCAACAAAAAGTAATTCATAGCTGTGGGTTAGAAGGAACATGATAAATGTATTTCAACATTTTTAATGAATAAAATCCGATGATTTGCACAAATGCATTTCTTTCTTAACCCTGTGGAGTCAATGCTTTGCAGACGCTTTTTGTTATAATAAGATTTTAAGTATCTAATTTATAAAGTCTTGCAGCAGATTCCCAGATGAATTTAGGCATGGACTTTGACTGGGCCACTGTAGCACTTTGATTTAAACCATTTCATTTTTGATTTGGTGTAGAATTATTGCCTTGATGGAAGCTGAACCACTGACACACCTTGTGTAAATTTCCTCCAGTTATCCTGTGTTTCACGCCATCCATCGGCAGCATGATGCTGCCACCACCATGCTTTGCTGTGGTGATGATGTGTTCACACTGATTTTTACCTTGTGTTTTTCAGGTTGACCAGGAAGTGTTATTTCACTGAACTCTTTCTTCCACATATTTGCTGTTTCCCTACTTTACTTGCAGGCTTTTATGGCTTTTATTTTGAAATAACTTCCTTCTTGCCACTCTTCATTTAAGGCCAGATTTGGGTAGTGAATGTCTAATCGTTTTCCTGTTAACAGACTTTCCAACCTGACTGGGGGATTTCTGCAGCCTGTTCAGATTTACCATAAGCCAGGGTTTCTTACCTGTGGTCGTCAGGCCCACTATCCTGCATGTTTTAGGTGTTTTCCTGCCCAAATGAGTGAGTGATTAATATTCTTCTGAAGTACTTGATGTCATGCTGAGGAAGCAATACAATCATTTTAATCAGATGTGTTGGAGCAGTGACACATCTACAACATGAATAATTCAGGATTCCTGAGGATCATGTTATAAGCATTTTGTTTATTGTCTGATGCAGGTTTATAGTCATGCTGTACTCTTCCTATTTTCAGATGATGGCTTAAACAAAGCATACTGAAAGTCTTACAAAGCTTGTTATATTGCTTTATTATGGACATGTTTCACTGCCAGAGCTTGGAAATAAATTCGGGAGAGGTTTATAACGAGATGCAAAACCTGTTAAAACACAAAAAATATTCTTGTTTTAATATGATTGAAATCTCATTAAAACCAAAATATCTTCTCATTTAAATAAGAAAGTTGTAATAGTAAAGCAGCAACACCTCTGAGAAGACAGTCAAAGAAAGCTATCAGAAAAACAAATGTTAATATCTTGTAACGAGCAACTTTCTGGTTCTCATTAGAATGTTTTGACAAGATTTTTATCTTGTTATAACATGAAAGTTTCTCCTTACAACAAGATGATACTCCTGAATTAAACATTTTTGTACTTTATAACCTTTACGTTTCTCCACAACTTTCTCCCTGACTTGTCTGCTGTGTTCGTTGGTCTTCATGATGCTGTTTGTTCACTAAGTTTCTCTAATAAACCTCTAAAGCCTTCGCAGGTCAGCTGGATTCATACTGACATTAAATTACACACAGGTAGGCTCTATTCACCTGTTGGGCACAATCACATTAGATTTAGGAGTATCTACACTTTTCACAGTAAGTTTATTAATGGGTATTAATACTTTTGCGTGGAACTGTGCATGGGGGCCTCACTAAAATCAAACACAAAGTAAAACTACGTCATATTTCCTCTGTTGGTTGAATCTTCATTACAGGAAGCGACTCAAAGTGGTTGGGTGGCTCTTTCTGAGAAACCCTCTTCACCAAAAGGCCACATTTCATTAACTGTAAACTTGAGTCAAGTTTCTGTGAGTAAAATGTGAAATATCCTCAGAGGTACGGCTTCATTTAGAGCCAACGTCTTTTCCACCATAAATTCATAAAAAAAATCAAACAATCTAAAAGTTCTGCAGACGATTCATGCAGATCTGATGTTTCTAAATCTCTACACTGTTACAGCATCTGCTGATAATATGAAGTGCAGCTGCTTTGATATGAAACTATCACTAAAATGTTGCATTTTGTGGTTAAACAAATGTGGCGCCACCTGAACTTTTGAAGGAAAACTACATGTTATTGAGCAACAAGCACCTTACTTTGATAAAACTGTCAGCAGGTAAAACATAAGGTGAGAACTTCTGCATGACTCTCATCTTTGTGAGACAGAATCGCTGCGGTCGCAGAGCTTGGTACACCCGAGAAACGTACGCAGCTAAACCAGCCAGTTTCAGTTTTCTTTCTCTTGTGGTTCATTTCCACAGAATTCACAATGACTCATAACACACACAAGTTAATTTGAATTTTTTACTCCCCTTACCTTGTCTTGTGGGATTCAGTTCATCCAAACATTTCAGGAATGTTATTTGCTAGAAAGAGTAAGAGAAAACATGGATAAATTCAGTTATATTATCTCACAAAAAAAAAAAAAATGTTATTCAGCTGTTCAAAATTCTCCTTTGAGATTAAATTCGATTTCTTTTGGAAATCAAGATCTGAAAGTTTAGAGGAAAAGTGTAGAGGCGAAGAATCCAAGTTGTTTAAGGTACAGAGGAAGTTTTCACAGTCAGTGATACCTGACTCCTGTCTCCACTGCCAAAATATCTGCTCAATAACCCATAACTGAAGCTTGACACCCATGAAGAACCAAAGTCAAATTTCCTGTTTTTTGATTTGCTTTGTTGTTGTTTTTAACAAGCCTTGTGACAAGGTCACAATGTGGGTGCCTTGTGTTTTTGTAGGTTTTTCTCAGTTTAGGTGTCATTTTATCACAAATTATGACACTTGAAAACCCGACATGTTGCTTTTTCTGGAATCTACTCACATGTGATCACGTTTTCACGTGATTGTGTGATCGGCGTGGTTTTTATCATCAGGCCTGAAAAAGAAGTGTTTACCACATCCTCTGTTCATGCAGTGAAGGGGAAAACGGATTCGGTTTGTGTTTGTGTGTTTTCTGGGGTCAGCCAGTGCTTTTGGCTCTGAAGGCGCTGTTGGTGGAGTTACCTCTGTTTTATTCTTGCCTAAAAACTCTTTTCTCTGCCTCTCTTTCACCCAGCACCTTCTGTTCTCTTGCATATAAATTTTCTGTTTCGCCTGCCGTTTCGCTTCCTTCCTGTTCTGATTTAAGTCGGCCAGCTGGTAAAAGCACTGACATCATTACATAAAGAGTTGTGTGGACCTTTTGCAAATCTCAAATTTATGCAAGGTTTGTTTTATTTATTGGTCTTCTAGATTAAATAAAGTAATTGAAAATGACAAATTAAGAGAAAATTTGTGCAGGTTTCAGTGATTCAGGTAAATTGTAGCTCCTAAAGTTTTTAAAAGTATAAATACTAACTTTAAACATGAGACATATTCAATCTTCTTGCTATGTTCTGGTTTGACCACCAGAGGGAAGCATACATCAGTTTTTCAAGATCAGTCTGTGAACTGAGACTCTGTCACAGTGATTCTAAATTATAGCTTGTGGTTCAGGATTTCTTTTTTTCTTTGTGAAATAAACTTAATTAGTTGTCCTGAGAGGAGAAACTCATTTTCAGGATTGGGTTGGTATTAATTAATGCACACAAGTTTACGAAACAGTTCTTAAAATAGAGATGTTCTGTTTCTAATGCAGATAAATTTTAGAAATTAAGCATGAATACCTATGGTTAAAACTGTTTAAATTTAATAAATAGTGCTAATTATTTCAATTAAATTGATCTGAATTTATTTTTATTTTTTTTGACATGTTGCTAGTTTTTTTGTTTCTCATCAAACAAAAACTAAATAAATGTTTTTAGTAAATTGTGTCCATAAAACCTTCAAAAATGCAGGTCGGTGTAATTGGTTTAAAATGATTTGATGGTGACTGAATTGAACTGAAATTAATTTATTTCAATTAAATACAATTTGACTAACTGTAACTGAGTTTAATTTAACTGAACATAATTCAATAAGGACAACAGTTTGTGTTACATGTGCTGAAAATAGTTGAGGAAATTTCACAAGTGGAGGACAAAACAAGACATTTCAGCACTTAAACTGTCTCCTAAAGCTGTTTTCTGTCTGCTTGTCTTTAAATCAAGCATTTTTCATACATTCAATAAAAAAATAAAGAACAAATTGAGTCTTGGTGACAGTCTGTTGTGTCTAGAGATGCATTTAAAATATGTTTGTTTTGCTTTGTCAGAAAATCACAGGTTTATTCCTTGAGTCTGTGAGCCCTTTTAATTGTCTGAATAACTAAATAAAAATAATTGATTTGGAAATGTCTACTGCTGGACGAAAAATTTAACAAAAAAGCAGTGCAAGACTTTTACAAAACCAGAACTGTTCGTTCTGATATTTTCTGGCATTCCTACAGGTTCTTAAACTCACAGTCTGCACTGGTGCCTGCAAGCAAAAAATGTTATGAGGAAATTGCAGCTCAAACTATAAGAATTTATTTTATGCCTCTTGGCCTCAGGTGAGTGAAAACAAAATGTTCCTTATCTTCTATTTGCAGTACAAGGCTTGCAGGTCACTGTGAGCCACATTCATCAAACACATCAGGCAAGTCAGCGCTGATTTTCCCACCATGTGTTATTCATGATTTCAATTAAATATTCCACAATGTTATATCTGAATTGTCTGGCTTCAATTTTTCTTGAATGATGCAATCATATGTTAGAAAAGTTTCAGTTTCTTTGATGTTTACATAAAAAACATAAATCTGCTGCTCTGTAGTTGTCAACAGGTTTTCCACAAGGATTTGTTCTCTGGCCATTGCTATTTAATTTTTATTGCAGTTGATTTCAAGCCATATTTTTTATTGAAACATGCATCTGTTTGCAGATGATCCAGTAACTTATATCAATGTTTGCAGTATGATGTAAGCTCCAAATAAGTATATAAACTCTATACTAGATGTTAAAGTATTGTTAGAGCACTGCTGCTCCAACCAAGTTGTCTAGGTTTTCTTTTATGCTTTTAAAGTGTCAAGACATACTGTATGTTTTTGTATTAGTGGATACGTTGTTTTGAAGTTTATTGAAGATTTAGTTGGAAATAGCTGTAATTACAAGATCAGGTTAAGCTCTCACATGCCAGGTTCAAACAGGTTTTCCATGTGAAGAAAACCTCAGAGATGAAAAATGTCCCTTTGGCCAATTTTGTCCTGGATCCGGTACTGACTGCGGCCAAATTCCAGCATAATAACTTCTGATGTGATATGAGCTTGAGGCGCTTAACTGCCGTTCTTCCTTGCATGACAGGAAAAGTTGCACATACAGAGCCACAGGCAATTTTATTTTTGCTTTCCATTCCAGACTATTTAGCCCTTTGAGAGCTGGAAGAATATAGGAAAAAGATTCTTTCATTAGTAAGATTTTTTTTTTTTTAAATTAATTATTTATGATGCATTCAATTTATATCTGCAGTCAGAGTTAAGATAAGGAAATGACATCACACCTCTACTGGTAATAAATCGTACAGTATGTGTGAAAATCCTTTGGACTTGCAATATTTGGTGCTAACTTCAACACTCAAGACAAGTCATTAAAAAATTATTTTTCTACTTTATGTATTCCAACATCAAATTAACAGGATCACAAACAGAAATGATGATGAATACGCTCTATAGCATATCGTCTTTAGCCCTAAGAACCTCCTTCTTAGATTCAAGAAGGTGTTGGAACTGTTCCTTATGGTTTTGATCCAGTCTGACATGAGTGTATCATTCAAGTATAATGAATAAAACGTCCTGGAAAGTAATTTATGAAAAACTTTTCAAGGTTACAATGAGTAAACTAAAGAGAGATTAAGCAAGCAGGATTTTTGCATCTTTTCACAGATTTAGTTGGGCAGATAAAGTTCTTAACATGTCATACGTTAAATAAAAACAAGTCCAGAAAATGCTATGCGTGCGCAGAAATATCCGCTTTCATCTGTTCTGGGTTCTCTCACTTCCTTCTTTGGAGACACTTCCTTTATTTGTCTGCAGTCTGAGAGCAGCAGGTTCAGGTTAGCCAGTGAGAATACACGACAGCTAAACTTAGTGAATATAAATCAGCAGTTACATAACAGCCAGAGCGTCAAACAGAGGCTGCTCTGTGCTGCTGCTGGGCAAATGAAGATAAACTCGGAGGCACAGGACCTGGGAAAGGTGTTCACACTTGTGTTCATTGTTTTCATTCACAAATTTTAACAAGAATCTAAGGAAATAAATACAAATCTAAAAAAAGAAAGAAAACAAAGCACAAGAATAAACAAAAAAACTAATTGCAAATAAATTAACTCAAGTTGAAAAGAATATGTTAAGTAATATATTATTAAAAGTTTTTAATTGTAAAGTGACCAAATGAGAAAAATGCTGCTGCACTTTAGCTGCAATATGGATACATAAAAAGTACTTTGCACAAAAAAATCTATCGCAATTAGTTGATGTGATTAACCTACTGTGGTTACTGTTTCTGTTGAAACATGTTCAGTTTCTAAAATTAAAAGAGATAGATTGTGTTTCGTTAGCATAATTATTTTTGTTTTATCCAGTACATTGTTAAGTGACTCATATTCCATGACAAATTTCTGCCTTCATGACTCCTTGGAGCTGTTCCTATTCACATAAAGGGCATCAATTTAGAAAAAAAACAACAAAAAAACCCATCTAAGCTTGTGGTTAATGAGTCAATAACACAGGATGTCTCCACCCAGCTTATTATCCCTTTAGCTTTACATTTTAATGTCATTAAATATAATTATCCCATTGCTGAACACAAACTTTGGATATTTCAAGAATAAGTGTGAATATCATAATTTTAATATTCTTTTAAACTGTTTCCCTACACTGGAATCTGAAATAAATTACTTTGGGCTAAAAGTATAAAGAAAAAAAGCTGACTCCGTTATTTATTTCCGATGTTGCGATATTTTTAACTTTTTTAAATCATAATTTGAGTCTGGTGGATTTGCCTATTTTGGGATTTTGGCAGATTTAAATCCCTTTTTCCGCTGGTGAGAAGTGATTGCATCAGCACCAAGGGCAACACCACCATGCGTTCCTGTGTTGCCTTCATAGTCATGTTCAGCATGTAAATAAAAATCTACATAAGTCCCGAGATGTATGTTTTTACAGCAGAAAATTTATTTTACCAGTTTAGCAAAGATCATATTTTAATACCACAACCTGTTTAATTCTGTATATGCCTTTTGTTTTGTGGTAATTAATATCGGAAAGTAACCCGACTGTAATTTTTACCGACGTTCCTGAATGCAGCATTTGTTCCGAGAAAAGTGTTTCTGGTACAACCACGCCTACACCTCAACCAATCAAATGAGAGCAGATGCCGCACGAGCACTCAACCGATTCACTCAATTGGATCTGCATCGTCGCCATATTTTGAGTGGCATTATTTTTTTAAACGCATAAAGAAAGCCATCCAACACATTTTTGTTCCCATTTTATTAGGTCAAGATGTGTGACTGTGTGGTCATTTTGATTTATTAAGACCATGAAACCATAAAATCTTCATATGTTCTTTGCCGTTCAGATTTTAACCTGTTTATGTGTCCTAAGGAAATAGATAAATAAAAGTAACCCCAAATGTCAGGAGTCAGGTGCCACTTTCAGTCTGCTAAGTGAGCACTAAATCCTAATAAGGACCAAGTCTTTTGTCATACTATTACTGCTTCTACTACTGCTGCTGCTGCTGCTGCTGCTGCTGCTAATAATAATAATAATAATAATAATAATAATAATAATAATAATAATAATAATAATAATAATAATAATAATAATAATAACAGAAAGAAGATATGTGATTATTTTGTGCTTTTGTTTTTTTGTTTTTTTTGTTTTGTTTTTGTTTGTTTTTTTGTTTGTTAGTTTTTTGAGGTAAGGTTAAGGTCAATTTGCATTAAGTTATGTATATGTGTATATATGGCACCAGATCCCAGTTTCAGTTTGGGAAGCAGACTGTCTACTTTTAAGGCCAATATAAAAGGTTCTGTAGGACCTTTTTGCTGCAAAGTCAATGGCACAATGCAATTGTCTACTGTTGATCTGTTCTGATCCAAGAGGAGTAAATACTGCAAGTCAAAGACTTGATGGAAACTTAATTTTTTAAAACTAATTTGAATGATAAACTGAATTTGACTGCAATGTTTGATAACTAGGATCAATTGGATGTATGGTTGGATTGAATTGACTTTTTATTTTTATTTTTTGCAAAGTGTCTTGTGATGTTGTGTTGTGAAATATAAACTAAATTCAACTGGTTTCTCAACCATGTCTGTGTTAGTTCTAAGGTGGACTTGCCACTCACAATATGGCGGGCAGTGCTATTCGTCATGCCTTCTCTTCTTACGCTGGATGTGACGTACAGTGTGGGAGAGACCGGTACTGGTGTAGGTATCTATAAACCGGTTTCTCCATCAGGAAACCAGAACAACGCTGGAAGACACAACGAAACACGGAACAACCTGCTGAACTCATCATCATATTTCATCATGTCTGATAGTACATTTGGGTGAGCGAAAAAGTCATTATTTTATCAGCCTACATGGTTCTGATTAACAGTTTCAACAAGCTAAACGAGATGTAAGAGCTCAGTTATAAACCGTTAGTTAAGTTTAATCATCTTACAAAGTGACCTAACTCTTTCCTCTTGTGCTTTTTTAATCTTATGGTGGTTTAATACGTCAGCGAAGTGACGGAAGATGTACCTTCTAAATCGGTAAAACTCGGAATTGTTCGGTTCTGAGCCGTTAAACGCGTGAAGCGGTTTCCAGTTGGCCATCTTTCTGCCGGTATACGTCAGCTACAACCCACCGACTCATTACCGGCTTCTGTATTCACTGTCTTCCCGCCTTCTGTGGGCCAGAAACCGGCCACATGTGGCACAAAGGAGTCCGCGAATCAGTCACAGCTGGCAGAACCGCCACTGTGAGTAATTTGGGTTTCGCAGCCTCCATCATTCATTCACCAAAGAATCGGTCTGTGACTGAGAGCACGTAGGATGGAGGAGGCAGAGCAAGACGAGATAGATGGACCCTGAAGGGCCAGGAAACAATAACATGTTTAGATCTGATTATTACTTTTTAATGTCTAATCAATCAGCTGATCAGATGAGTTTATGTTATTCAGGTGCAACATAAAGCTCAATACTACAATAAATGTAAAGTAGATGTTTTTACCTTAAGTTTCAAAAGTGGCTTTAAAACTGACAACAGTATTTGGAAGTTAGCATCTTTGAATTGCCAACATTTTGAAAGATCAAACTTTTAGGACATGTAACAAACTTTTTGTTAAATGGGCCAAAATCATCAACTCAGGAACTCGAGCCCTAACTTTTATTTGAGAATTTTGTTTCTACTCAACAATAAACAAACCATGAAATATTTTAATTAGACAATGAAGATACAGTTTTCTTTGAAGGAAAGGAATGTGTGAATCACTGTAGACCCACATCTTCAAAAAGTTTCACATTTTTTGTTTATTGACAGAAGGCAATCACTTTGCCAATTTATTTCAGACTCGACTGAAGAAACCTGAAAAATATTTATTCTTTTCTCAGCAATAGAAACATGATTTAGGTCAGTTTTAACAGTTTTGTCCTAATTTATTTATTTATTTAGTTTTAAAAAATTTACGTTAACATTTACAAGTCACGTTAACTCTTATGTTTTAAAGAGCTGAGTAAAAATTTTATTAATTTCAATCTTTTAACAGTCTTTAATACTATTCGTTTTCTCCTTTTGCTATTGTTAAATGTTTGGTGAAAGGAATTAGACAAACAAGACAAAATAGTACTAATGTATGTAGCTCCTCTCACTATCTTTCCCATGTCACTCTTCTGGTTATATTGCAGCTGGATTTAACCTAAGTTACAGTTTTATGCCTCATTTGTTGCTTTGTTACATAAAACAAGTTCAATGAAATAGTTTTTTTGTTTTATTTTATTTATTGTGATCACAAATTAAAATCTTTGGCAAGAAGATTTATTGTTTAATGTCTCAGTTGGTTAAGAAGCAGATAAAAGGGTTTCTTTTGATTTTTAAATTAGGGCTTTAATGTGCGTTAAACACTAAAAACGACTCAGTTTGTAGTCGCTGTCATATTTGGGGGTCTTTTGACATTTTGTCTTTCCAGCAGAATTGATCACCTGTTAGGAAAAATCTAATTCATCATGAATAATATGAAATACAATGGAAATAGTCATGGTTTTAATCACAGTGGGTGTCCTTGCGAAATTTAAAGTGTTACTTTGTTCTACTCAGTTTTTATGCAATAATACAAGCCAGACAGGATATAATCTGTCCCTATTACTGTCTGTGTGATTATGTGTTCTTGTAAATATTTTCAAAGCACAGGGAAGATATTCATCTGAAGCCAGTGACTGTGCAGTTTCCTCTCACTCATTTCATTTCCTTATTTTGCCTTGATGTCTGTGTTGTAAGTGGAGCATTATTGGGCATACAGTAGAAGGATGTGAACTCACTCTTTCACTGTTGGGAATTGAAAAACTCTCTTGTATTTGGGACATTTCAAATATTACATGCTGATCCTGCAGAAGAATTTGCTTATCGTTATAATCTGCGTTGTTTTGCTTCCTTTCTCAGTGTAAGCTATGAGGAGTGCAGAATCACAGCTGATTGGCTGCTGAAACACACCCAGGTGCGACCCACTGTGGGAATCGTGTGTGGGTCGGGCCTGAGCGCGCTGGCCGACATGCTCAAGGATCCGCAGGTCTTCAAGTACTGCGACATTCCCAACTTCCCCCACAGTACAGGTATGAGCAGCAAAGGGAGGAGAAAAAAAACACCCGTTAACACTTGCATGTTAAAAACCCCAACAGCAGTTCAGTCTAACATCACGCGTGTGTGTTGCAGTGCGCGGTCACGCTGGCCAGTTGGTGTTTGGGACACTAAAAGGGAAGCCGTGTGTTTGCATGCAGGGCAGGTTCCACCTTTATGAGGGCCACCCAATCCAGAAGGTGAGTAAAAATACAAACATGTTGCTTTGGCGAAAGATTCATTAATCACCTTACGATAAATGATTCATTAGATTAAAAGTAGTTCCAATTGATTAACTAATAGCGTCTTGGTAGACCTTCTTTCAGTGTTGTAGTGTGGTTGCCACTGGTCATCCTGAAACAGAGCCAGTTTACACTGAAATAAAGATGGTGGGATATATACCAAAACAGGAAAGAGAAACAGTCCAAACAGAATCCATCATGAGATGCAAAATGCACTTTATGTTCTTCTGTTTTGAAATGTTAACACTTGGTAAGCTCTTGAAGCTTCACAATATTCTTTTTTTAAATCCAAAATATTATAAAAACTTTTGCCCGTTATGGAAAGACTGTCGACCCACAGGTTTACTTCTTAAATAAAGTTTCCTCTTCATTTAAGCGAAAACTGGTTTTTAAGAAAATGGTCGCTTACCAATAAATCGTTAGTCGATCGATAAGATCAATTAACTTTACATTAACTTATTAATCGATAACTTGCATCACTAATGCAGAGGCATGACTATTACGAGTCAGTTTTAGTGCTAAAAGAGTTGAAAAGTAACATCAAACTAGGGCTGAAACAATTAATTGTGATGAATCCGTTATTGAAATAATTGTCAACTAATTTACTAATTGATTAATCGTTAACTGGAGTATATAGACTTAAAAAAAGGCCATTTGCTGAATAAACAACATATACAGAGCCATGACTAAGCAAAACTGTTCAAAAAATATTTAAACATTTTCAGTTGAAGATATAAAAAATCCCTTTGTCTGTTCTGTTTCTCATGTGCCAGTTTTATCATCACTTGGTTCAAATTCTGTAAAAAGAAAAGAAAAGTTATGTAAAACCATATTTTTTTAGTTTTATATTTTCCGATTAATTGTCAGAATAATTGAGAGATTATTCAATTACTAATTTATAGTTGCAGCCCTAATCTAAAATCCTTGACAGATTAATTTACTTGGTAGAAATGTAATTCCCATGACAAGACCAACAGATTTGACTAAAAATTTAACTCTTAATGTTGAGGTGGTCACTACTAATCTCAGATTTTTCATTCTGTTCTGATGATATTTAATAACGACACATTTAAGAGTCATTGATTGTCTGTTTAAATCTAATCCAGATTACACTGCCCATGCGCGTCTTTAAGCTGATGGGTGTCAAGACGATGATCATGACCAATGCTGCAGGAGGCCTCAACCAGGACTATAAAGTGGGAGACTTCATGATCATCAAGGATCACATCAACATGCCCGGCTTTGCTGGAGTCAACCCACTTTGTGGGCCCAACGACGACAGGTAGCTGCAGGCCAGAGAAGAACCCAAGCAGAAACTGAGGAGGATTTTTCTTTAGAATAGCAGTGGGATTAAAATTTTTAATCAAGTCAGTTGCAGGGTCTCTAATTAATTAGTCACATTTCAATTGAAAATCATATAGTCAACTAAATAAGCAACATGTTCAATTAAAAAAACCCTTTTGCTGCTAAATAGTTAAATAGACATTTGAGCTCAGCTTCAAATATAGTTATTGTGTTTAATTATTACGTTATTCACCATCAGATTGATGCAAAGTCCTGCTAAACCCGTTCAGCTTTTATTTGTTTAGAAACTCTTGATCTTTCTTTGAACAAATACTTTTTTAGAAATATGGACTGTGGACGGTGGCATTAGCAACATGTTTAGCACTGAGATGCTATTTTAGGTTTGATTAGCTTCGCTCAAAGGCTAATTGATTTTAGCACAACTTCAACACAACAATCGCCTTTTCCAGCGTACAATCAGTTTGTTCTTTGAAGCAAAAATTAATCCCCAGAAGGTCAAGAGAAGCAGCTTTGTGGTCCATCGCGGCTTTTTGTGGCTGTGCGTCAGATTTACTGGTGTACCAGAAACGCACAAATACAAAGGTTCCTGAACTTTTGTATGTAAACAAAAATGTGTTTAATTAAATTTAAATATTTGAATATTTAAACCTGCTAAATAAATTAATCGAGATTAACGGATTAAAGTCCTGGGCCTGGTTTATAATATGTTAATTTTTATTTGACTGGATAATTTTCTTTCCTGCCATTTGAAACTCTCAACATCCTGTTCTGGGTTGGTTTTGGGTAAAGGATTACTTCAGAAAAAAGGAACAAAGAGTAAACTTAAGGATGTAAGTTATGTTTTCACGTGTTTGAGTAACGTTTTGAAGCTATTGTTGTACTTAATTGTGCTCTACTGGTGACAAACCTTTGCATGAAGGTGGCAGTTTGATCAACCAAGTCTTTGTGATTTAGTTTGACGCAGATCTAGATGCAAGCTTGTAATTGATTGACTGCACAAAACACTTTATATTTTGACTGGAGCAACTTGCAACATGTTTGTAACCGCCTATTGACTCTCAAAATGTTTCAAGTATGCAAGGATTTCATTGTCTCTTGTGAAAAGGCTCAGTTACTCCAGCTTTCCCCTCCTACATGAGATTGTTTCTTGTTTATAGCCTTCCTCTTCGGTTCCTACACAACCTGCGTCTCTCCAGCTGAAAGCACAATAAGCATTTGATAACGGAGCCAAGAAAAACACCAGATATCACATGACACTTAGTGAGCTGCACCCCAAACCAATACCAAACAAATTTACTCCACTGTTACAATTTGTTGTGTAAAGTCTTAGTCCCAGATAGTTATGTTGTAATAATTCAGTAACCCCATAGTAATGTTTTTTTATTTATGATGTCTTATTTAAAGCTGTAGCTGTAAATAAAATTGTGAGAGTAAAGCCAGAATAGTGTGAAAATAAAGTCATAATATTGCAACTTTATTTTCATATTATTTTGACTTTATTCTTGTGTTATAGTCTTCTTTTTTGTAATACCATGACTTTATTCTTGTAATATTGTGACTTTATTGTCATATTACTATAACTATCCTCATATTATTTCAGCTTTATTCACATCATTTTATGATCTGATTCATGTGATTTTGACTTTTTTTTCTAATAATCTTATGAATTTATTTTCATATTATTACAACTTTATTCTTGTTTTTTCAACTATTCTAGTATTATTATGACTTAAGTGTTGTAATTTTATTTCATATTTCTCACACAAGTTTACTCTCATAATATTATGACTTTACTCTCAGAATTTCATGTTTTTATTTGTAGTAATATTTCATGCTACTAACCATTCATCAAGGCAGGTTTTCTTATTAAACAGTTTTTGAATCCTTTACTAAACAATAAGTTGCATTAACCCAGAGAATTGATCATGGCGTAAGTTTTATTTTACTGGAACATTGGCAGTTATAATATTACAAGAATAAAGTCATACGAGAAGTTACATTATTGCATTATTGCATCTGGGAGGATTCCAGCATTGAGTCATCATTCTGTTACTTTCTACCAGCGGCTGAAGGTTTTCCTCTCGCCTTCAGGTTTGGCGTCCGTTTTCCCTGCATGTCTGACGCCTACAACCGCGAGCTGCGCCAGCTGGCGCACGACGTGGCGGCCGAGCTCGGCTTCAGCAACTTCCTGCGAGACGGCGTGTACTGCGTCCTCGGAGGGCCGTCCTTCGAAACCATCGCCGAGTGCCGCATGCTGCACCGCCTAGGGGGCGACGCTGTCGGTAAGTAACTGCATCAAACACATTCAGGTCTGACTTGAGATTTCATTTCAACCGTGTGATTAAATCTTTACTCTCACAACACAGCTGTAAATGTGAGGACCTTTAGAGATGTTATGTTTATGTGTGTGTGCATAAACACACTCACATAAACAAGGAGGTCAAGTAAAACAGACCATTCTGACTGCGTGAGTCAAAGAGCCAGAGGTCAGGAGAAGGTCAACAAACATTCTCAGTGTTTGTATTCAGTTCAGTTTGTGACAATTCCAGAATTACAAAACACACAAACACACACTCCCTGGAGCAATCAAGCCGGCCAATAAGGAAGGAAGGCGATGACATGCTGCACTGGGAACCAGAGTTGTTCTTTAATGTCACGTTTTAAAGTTAACGTGCAAGAAATGCTTTCAAAAGAGCATTTAAAGGGAGCAGTTACCCAGCTGCATCCTGGGAATTATTCCAGACTTGATTATGTTGTAAGCTCAGCTGATGGCTACAATGCTAATAGTTTAGCATTGCAGCAATTATGAAAGTTACTTCTGAGAAAGTAATAAACACTTATGTTCTCTTTTTTTATCATGAATTTATGTTTTGCCTGCCAGTAATACAGTCCTGATTAAGATCTGAAGACGGGGTGGAAGTTATTTTGGGTTTCATGCTGCTGCATCATAAACCTTTAGTTGCTTCAAAATGTGGCAAAAAAATGAAGTTAATTTCAGCAGCTGACCAAATATTGTAAAGTATTTCCTCTGATAAAATGAGTCCATACAGGAAGCAGAGTTTGGACAAACCAAGGCAGGAAGAAATACGAAGCTATGAACATTCCAGGAAATGAGATCATCCAGAAGCAAAATTCAACCAGACGAAAATACTGGAGATAAAAATAGGCATTATAATGAAGGCATGACTCAAAAAGCCGGGGCCTTCAGTGACATATTATTCCTTCCACAGTATTCATAATTTCTCTCTCTCTCTTTCATTATGTTATTAGTTTTTTATAAATTGTTTCTGCTCCAGGCAAATAGTGTAAAATATAATTTACTATAATTATTCTGATACAAAATCATTAGCAAACATTTACAGTAAGTACATGTTAAATATAGTACTAGTTACAGTAATCATAAAGTATGTACTGTGCTAAAGTACTATGCAAAACTTCAGTGGTAAATCAGAGTTAATAGGCATAGAAAATAAGACAAACCAAAAATTTTTCACACAAAAATGTCTGTTTTTTTACGATCAGAGTTTAAACAGTAAGATTGTTATGAGCTGAAACTTTAGTAACATTTTATTAGCTAGCTGACTGTCAGTAAGCAGAAACAGGTTGGGGTAGGGCAGCACTTTTTCTACACATTAACTTTTTTTCTAAGGAAAGGAAACATTTGACTAACCTTCTCATCAGCTTAACTAACAGTGCACAGAAATAGGTGGGGGAGGGACAATACTCTATGTTCCAAGAGCATAGGATTATTAATGTGCTTCTTAATGCAGCACATTAATAATCCTGTCACAATAATCAATTAATCACATTGATCAATTGATGATAAATTGACCATGATATATTAAAATGAGCTCAATAATTTCCATTCTGATGAATAATATTTTTTGAAGGGCAAATTTGTTAACAGAGACTTCATAATCCATCTTATTTATGATTTTGATTGTGTGTGGTTTTTATTTCACATTCTATTTACGGTTTTTGACTTAAGTAAAGAAACATTTTAAGTCAGTTCAGTGATTTTTTCTGTATCGGATCAAATCAGCCGATACTAAACCTCAGATATCAGTATCGGAAATGGAAAAAGTGAATCGCTGCATTCCTACGTTACAAAATTAAACTTTATTAGTCTTTCAGAGGGTGAATTTGCACTATTATGTCACTATTATTAAATTACTTGAGAAATCTCTCAAAACAGCAGCATTATAGTTTATCGCAATGATTTCTGAGACAATTTATTGACTAGCAAAACTTGTTATCATGACATGCCTGCACATTGAGCAGAAAGTTTTAGCGATTTTGAAACCAAACCTTTTCCAAACCTTCCTGTGTACTGATACCAATACGTCTGGTTCTGATAAAATTGGATTTATCTCCTTGTCTTCTCTACAGGGATGAGCACCGCCCATGAGGTGATCGTCGCGCGCCACGCCGGGATGCGCTGCTTCGCCATGTCGCTGATTAGCAACCGGGCGGTGATGGACTACGACAGCCGGGAGAAAGCCAACCACGACGAGGTTCTGGAGACGGGCCGGCAGAGGGCCAAGCAGATGGAGGTTCTGGTGTCCACCATGGTGGCCCGGCTCGACGACAACGAGAACGAAGACAAGAACAACTCCTAAACCCAACGACGATTCCTAAGATGTTACAGTTTTAAATCCCGATAACAGTAATAGAAAAAGCTTCTACTGACTGTTACTTTAAAATAAGTCAAATACTATTTAAACAAATCTACTTTGACACACTCCTCTTTCTACTTGAGTTGTATAGATTGTAGATTTTCAGATTCCAGCTGTGCTGCTTTGCACTGTGTTCACCTGACTAATTTAGCATTTTGTAACTTTATTTTCCAATTATTTATTGTCAAAGCTGTAACATTCCCTACTATCGGTGCAAAGCGGACCAACTCACTGCACGTCTGAAATGTTGACAACTGTAAAAGTGAGATGTAAAAGGATCTAAGATATTTATGAGATGTATTTATGTGGTGGTTTGGAGAATTATTCTAAGAAGGGAAGCTGCCCTACACAAGGTGACCGTCGGTGTATTTAAATGTGATTATAATGTCCTTTCACTGTGGAAGATAATGAGTATTTGTCAGTTTTACTTTATTTTACAATTTTCTAATATCAAAGTGATTTTGTGCCTCAAATTTCAGTTTTTTGCTCTTATGCAAGGTTGAAAATATTGAATTTAGCATCTTTCTGCAGCAGTTTTTAGTCACTACCTATGTTACGTTACAGATTTAGGTGATTCCTATTTGATATATGTTATAATATCAAATATTATAACTGCAAAGCGTATTTGCAGTTATTGCAAATAAGTTTTGACACCATTAAGACCAAAAGTTGTTTGTGTTTCAATATTTTAATGCTTGGATTAGAGAGGAATATGTCTTCTTTTATCAAGAATAAACAGAATCATACAAAAAATTTCAAAATATCATTAATATGGTGACAAATGCAACAAAAAATGGTGATTAACAATCTCTTTGACTTCAACAGTCATATTATTTGTTTTGTTCACATTTATTGTACTTGGCTCCAATAAAATATTATGTTTTGTTTCTGAGGCATCTGAAACATCTCCGATAACAGTGGAGATGTTGTCTTATAAAACTACTTTATTCTTTATTCAGCATCTTTTGGGAAAAACACCAAAAACCATTTTTATGCTATTACAATGGTTTCCTCTGAGACAAAAGACCTTCAGGTTTGTTTCTATTTTCCTTATTTTCACCTCAAAATCTACCAAGTGTTTTTGATGCAGTTTCTAGGAAAACTAGAAACTAGTTTTGAAATAAGATAAAACCAACTTACAGCAAGATAAGGAGCTTATTTTAAGTAAATAATTCCTTAATATTTTATAAAACGTACTAGTTCCACTGGCAGATTATTTCATCCTTAACTGGGAAAGATGTCTTATTATTGGTGACATAATCTGCCAATGTACTAGTACTAGAACTAGTACTTTTTAAACAATATTAAGGAATTATTGAGTTAAAACAAGTTTCTGTATATCTTGTTGAAAACTTACATGGAAGTTAGTTTTGTCTTTTTCAAGTGTACTAAGATATTTTTACTAGAAACTAAACCAAAACTATTTTCGGTGTGTAAACTCCAGCTTCATCTCGTGGTACTTCATTCTAATTCTGGCTGTTTCGATTGTCTTTCTTAGTTTATACCCCGTTGCTTCTTATACAAAATGGGGGTAAAATGTTTCCATGACGCTCCATTTTCCATTATGGCCATACAAGGTCCTGGGAATTTCACAAGCTAAAAGGAGGAGCTCCAGGTGTCTGAACAAAATGTACTAATTTAGTGAACTTCAAGGCTGCAGCTGTGCTCACCGTAAAGGGAGGGTTGTAACCTCGTGGTTTAGCTCTGATTGCTTCAAGTCTTACAGAAAATATCCGTTTTCCAACGCCTGCATCACAGAAAAGCCTTATGTGTCTTTCTAACAGTTCAGATCTCTAATGATAACAGCACAGCACTGCAAAACATTTTTCACTTTAGCATTTCTCTGCAGGTGCTGATATTGAATTCTTTGAATAAAAATATATCTTCAGATACTTGAGCTGATTTAAAATGAATCTGCTGCTGGAAATGATGAACTGTTTGGAAGGAAAACAAACAGGGATGGTGTTATTCAGATCAGCACATCACAAGTATCAGCATGCAGTGTGAAGTCAGATGGTTGTTAATGGGGAATGTTTTGAAATTACAGAACATTACTGTACTTGACAGCTGTTGCAATAACCAACAAAAAGTTCTTCATGTCACTGGAGAAAATTTGACTCACTCTTCTCTGCAGAACTGATTTAGTT
This sequence comes from Alfaro cultratus, assembly GCA_903066825.1. Lineage (NCBI taxonomy): Eukaryota > Metazoa > Chordata > Actinopteri > Cyprinodontiformes > Poeciliidae > Alfaro > Alfaro cultratus. The sequence continues at coordinate 30,442 of CAEFZX010025247.1, forward strand.
CTGGAGAGTTTTAAAACATAAAGTATCTCTTCTAGGTCAGATTTAAGTTTAAGATGAGCTTTGAAAACGCTGCAAAAACACAAGAAGTTTCTAGTGCTAATATTGAGAAATTATACTTTAAATAAAATAAAACTAACTTAAAGTAACTTTTTGCCTTGTTTTAAGTTAATAATTCTTTAGTATTCATAAAAACATATTAGTTATAAGTGAAATAATCTACCAGTGGAATATGCAGGAATTTGCTAAGTTGTTGGTATTTTACAGCTTTTAAAATATACCTGATCATTTGAAACATTCAAGAGAGACAAAAAAGCAGAAAATAGAAATCTACATGGGTGAATACTTTTTCCACTGCGTTGTAAATGTGCAGCAGTTTTTCCAAGAGTGTTTCTTCATTCCTCTGAATCCTTTATGCTCACATCACAGTGGCAGCTGCTTCATTTATTTTACAACTCGTTTAGATAACGTCTGCAAAAGAAGGAAGTGCTGACCAGGACAGATCGTTCCCAGCAGAGCTGAGAAACCTGTCTAGGGTCGAACAAGCAGAGTGCTGCCAACGCTTCGAGAAAGAGGAGTTTAATTTAAGATGAACAAAACATAAAGCAAAATATGTCTGAGGCTGATTGAAAGCTTCAAATCCTGATTAAAACCTTTCTACTTGCAGGAATCAAAGTTGGGAATAAGAAATGTTTTATTATGCACACCTGTTTAGAATGTGAAGAAAATGAAGTTAAGTATTTCAGGAAAAAAAATATTTACTTTCACACACCCACCTTTTTAGCTTGGGTTTATAAAATAAGAGAAAATATCCAGTTATGTGGCTCAACATGACAGATTTGGTCAGATGAGAAATAAGAAAGGACAACTAAAACATTTCTAACATTCAACTGATGGGTCACAGCGCCCTCTGCTGTCCTTTTCTTACAAGCTTCAATGAAGTTGTAATATTAACCCAAACATTTGAAAAGTTTCAGCTTCTCCACTGTTTTTATGTCTACAACATGTTAGGGCTATTGCACAGAGATTAAAAAAGGAGTACATTTCTGCTAAAAAAGAGAAATTTTGAGATTAATCTCAGAAAATGTTTAGCCTGGAAAATTTCTGAGTTTGGAATTTCAAAGCTAATGCTCTAAGTTTTTCATTTATATTTGAAAGTTTTCCCTCATGTACAGTTAAGTATAAGTTTGTATTGTTTCACAGGTATTGATCAGTGTTTCTCAACACTGTGTATTGTTACAGTTTAACCCCTGACAATATCAGTTATTTAAAAAATGGTATCAAAAAAATTAAAGATTGGTGATCGGCCAGAAAACTACAATCAGTGCACCTCCAATTAAAAAGTCACTTCAGAAACTCAGAGATCTGAAAATTTCTCAAATGTCAACACATTTTTCCTTTAAATCAGAGTCAACACAGTCTGTTTTTCAGGTCTGTTTAATGTAAAACACAAAGGGATTTTGTGGACATCGGTATGCTGGCATTAAAACCTGAGAAATGCTTCAGAAAGTCTGAACAAAAAGCTCAGGTGTAACAGGGATAAAACACGGAACAACGCGTCAGTTCAAATCCTAACAGGATGCGGCGCTCGTTTACACGACAGAGTAAAACCGTCTCTGTGCAGGTGCAGGTGCATCAACACACCTCTGCTGAAAAGTCAGAGAAAGCATTTCAAAAACGACTCACCTGAGAAATTAGAATCGATGTTAGGATGAGGCTCGTTTGTCAGATTAAAAGTAACTTTCTAAACTTAATAGTTTTCATTTAGCCCTCAATTATGTATTAATAATGTGTTTTTTATTGGTCTCAAGTCAAATTTTAATCTTAAAGGTTTTGTTTTCATTAACTTTAAGTGCAAAATCATAATTGATAAAAATATAAGCTTTAAAAACAAAAATATGAGTCTATTTATGTAAAGGGTTTGAGTTGAGTCACTGAAATAAAGGAGATTTTCAATAATTTTCCTATTTATTGAGTATGACTGTATTTATGCTTTTCGGAGGAGTGAGTTTTGGCACAGACATATCACCAAAAGAACACCAGCAAACAGTAAAACAAGGTGGAGGCAGCATCATGGTGAGGGTTTACTTGTCTTCAGACTGAAACAGATTTTTTGTCAAATTGGAGAAGAATTTAAAAAAATAAGGGATGTGGATGAAATTTGTTCTCACAACCTGATAAAATAGGAGAACTTCTGCAGGTTGACAAACTGCAACCAAAGACGACTGAATGTTGGAACTAAATAAAAAGATGCAGAACATTATCGATGTTTGTTTGTAACTTTCTTACCCCAATCAGGTTTATTGAAAGTCTAATTGTGTAAATTTTACCTGAAACGTGAAAAAAAAGCTTTTAAATATTTTATACGATCTCAAACTGGCTTCTCAGGCAGGAGTGTGTAACACCTTCTAGATCAGGGGTGTCCAAAGTGTGGCCTGGGGGCCAATTGTGGCCCTTGCATCGATTTTATTCGGCCCTCAACTGCAGTTGAAGAATGAAACAAATTTGCCCGGTCCAGCACAACTGGATGACAGGAAGAGAACATTTTTATCTGTAATCAGAGTAAAATTAATGCAGATATAATTTTCTTGCAATGAAAAATGTTAAGTGCAGCACAAAGCATTAATGTGTTTGTATCAAAGCTTTGACAATAAGTAGAACCTTATCTATCCAGAGAGTTTTAGTGAAAAGCTCACTTTGCTCCGGCTTTTATTTTACTTATAAACTTAGCTAAATGTAGCAAACGTGTTGAAACAAATTCTGCTCCTATAATTGAGAATAAATTTATTCAATTGAGCCCAAAAGAAATTTGAAAACTAAATCTTTTAATAAAGCAAACGGATTTTTTTTTTTAAGTTGTGGATCTACGATAAATAACATTCCTTTCCTACAAAAATAAATGTAAAACAATTTTCCATGGCCTCTGAGTACTTCTGACTCGATGACAAAAGGTTTGGACAGCCCCGTTCTAGATTCTCTGTAACAGTCAAAGGTGGAAGGTTTTGTTTTGAGGGTCCCACATCTTTTTTTTTTCTTTTTTTTTTGGATTTCTAGCTTCAGACATTTCTCACACAACTCACTGTCACATTTTTATCATCATAAAACAAAAAGCAGATCCATTCCTACGACGGAGTCTTAGGGCCACACTATGAAAACATGAAAAAAATAAAAGAATGAAGTCGTAATAATTTGAGAATAAAGTCAAAGTATTTTGAGATTTAAATCGAAATAATACGAGAAAAGTCATAATATTAAAATAAAGTTGAACGAGAATAAAAATACAACTATTTTCTGTATAAAGTTTCATAATGACTTCATGATGATAATGTCACCATTATGACAATAAACTTATGCTATGAGAATAAAATAAATATGAGAATAAAGACAGGATTTCAAGAATGAAGTCAGATTATGGAATAAAGTTGTACAAAAGTAAAGTCAAAATAATATAATAAAGTCATAATATTATGCCTTGAATGTCACAACTATGACATTACAACTAATGTCATAGTTGTAATACTACAACATTATTCTCGTATTATTTTGACTTTATTCTTGTATGAATTTATTTTCATATTAAAAATTTACTCCCATAAATGTTTTTTTTTATATATATATAATTTTTTAGCGTGATCCTAATACTCTGTCGTAAGCCCAGATGGATTCTGCTCAGTAAAACAAACAAGCAAACAAGCTGTGGTTCATTGGCTTCTTTCATTTGGTTCTGGCAGCCGCCGGCGCCTCAGCTGTAGGTGTGGATGATCCTGTGTCGCTTCAGGTGGTGCATCATAATGAAGGACTTCCCGCACTGCGAGCAGCTGTAGGGTCGCTCGCCGCTGTGTGTGCGCTGGTGCACCCGCAGGCTGCTCTGCTGCGTGAACCGCTTCCCGCACTGTCCGCAGCCGTACGGCTTCTCCCCCGTGTGCGTCCGGTGGTGGATGCTGAGGTGAGACGAGCACTGGAAGCTCTTTCCGCACACGCTGCACCAGAACGTGCGCTTCCTCCTGTGGCTCTGCTGGTGCAGCTTGAACTGGTGCAGGCGGCTGAAGGACTTGCCGCACTGGGAGCAGGCGTAGCCGCGGGAAACAGGGGCGACGGGTTTCTGGGGGGCGTGAGTGTAGAAGCAGCTGGTGGTGAAGGCGTTAGCGGGCTGGGTGGCGTTCACTCCGTCCTCGGCGCCCGCCTCCCTCTGCCGTTCCTCCTGCGGCGGGCCCAGCTGGGCGGCGTGGGAGCTGCTCCGCTGCAGGAACAGCTGCTCCTTCTGCTTGTCCTGCACTCCGGGCTGGAAATGCGACAGCTGCGCGTCCTTCTGATACTCGCCGCCGTACAACCCGTTGCACTGCTCCTGGACGCCGGGCGACTTGCTGGTGTTGGACGCCATGTTCGTGGCATCCGAATGCTCAGAGAAAGAGCTGGAATATTCCTCCACTACGCTGGAGAAATCAGGAAACCCAGCGTCGATTTCATTCCCTTCGATGATCGATGACCAAAGCTGACTTTCCCGCTCGTCCACGGGATAATCAACAGCGGTGGGAGTCTGCTTCCCCACACGGTGCTGGCATCTGTCCTGTCTGAAGGTCAGCTGGTCCTCCTCCTTCTCTGTCTTCACTGTGAACTGGAGGCTGCTGATGTCGACTGGCGGCTGGCCGGAGCTGAACGGGCCGCTGAACTCTGCAGACTTGAGTCTGTTAACATCTGGATGGACGACCTGCTGGCTCTCCTGGGCAGGATACGGGACAGCAGTGCCTGGAAAACAAGACATGAGTCAGCACTTTCTGCCTGCAGAGAGAATAAAGAGAAAGTTAAAGGGGCAAAATTATGTTTTCTAGCAACATAGTGCCATTTTACAGCATAATCAAGAAACTATGCTAACTTCAGTTGTTAAAAATGCTACATATATCAAATATATTTTCAGATTTAAAAATGTTTCAAACAGAACATTTTAAACATGCCAGCTTCTTACAAAACAATTGGGTGAAAAACCTTTTTGTGAGAGTCCCTGAAGCATTATTTTTATCTTTATTTTTGTTGTGTAAAACCAGTTGTACTCACCAATGGCTGCAGCAGAATCACTGATCCACAGAGCCTCATCTGGACTTTCTTCCTTAATTGTGAAGGAAACACTGGATCCTTCAATCTCAGGAAACTACAACAACAAAACAAGCTGTTAACATCTGTAATATGTTGTTGTTGTTGTTGTTGTTGTGAATTACTAGTTTTAAGAAGATTAAAAAAAATTAAATAAAATTATACCTTTAAGTCTCTAGCGGGATGTGAAATGTTTCTTCCTAAAGCAGTTCCTCGATCCATGTAGTTTTCTAAATGAAAATAAGTGATTTTATTATTACAATTAGGCCACAGCTACAACAAAAACATATCTATTTCAAGACAATCCAATTGATTGCAAAGATTTTACCAAAGAAAATGTATCTTAACAGGCTAATGAAGTGATGCTACTGATGAACTCCTGCATGGAGGAAACAAAACAGCTGAGGCTCTTACCGAATCCCCGCTGCAGCTGCGCATTCTTGCTCTCCATCAGCAGCAGCTTCCTCTTCAGCATCTCATTCTCGCTTTGTTTGCGGGATATTTCCAGATGCAAGAAGGCACATTTGTCATCCACCAGCTTGGAGATTTGTGCCACTGCTGCCTTCACCAGGACCTCCATTATTGAGGATAACTGTGTCTGGAAGGGAACGCACGAAGCCATGTTCACAGATTTAATGTTGGAAGCGGGTGAAAAAGGTGGAAGTTCCTCCGTTTTTCCACAATGTATCGATAATTACTGGAAACAAAACATACGACGACGTGATAGACAAGCTTTACATCCCTGCGTGTTTGTAGCAGCTAGCTTAGAGCTTTCTTCCGTGTGGTGGAGAGCTCTGCCGTAAATACACGAGTAAGAGCGCACTCGAATTTACCGCTAGAGGAAAAGGAAGTTTCCACCACTTTTAAGTCACGTTAAGTTAGTTAACGTGACTTAACGACGCTGTAGTTTACTCTTGATACAGCAGCCCAGAAAAAGAGCAATATCTGAGCTTTTTTTGATAAGCGGTTCCAAAATGTAGGGTCAGGGAACTCTTTGTGGGACAGTAAACACCAAGGTACGGGTCCTGACACAATTCTGCTTTCTATTCCCTACTATATTTGAATCAGCTTAAAAGGAGTTCAGGGTTTTCAGTGTATGTTAAAAGATATTATATTATATATTTTTTAGATAAATATATTTCCCTCATTATTTTTCCCATGCTTTCAAATGTTAAAGGAACATGTTCCCACCATTTGCCGTATGGAAGTGTGTGTGTGCCATTAACCATTGAGATACAGTAATGTGAATAAGTATTTCACTATTATTCTGGTTTTGCTATATTTTTGTCTCACTTTAATCACATTTTAATATCAAAGAAAGATAAGCTGAATAAATACAAAATGTAGTTTTAAAATGATAAATAGAAAATGTGAATAAAACAGATTTGCAGAGTTTTAGGAAAAATGTTTGATGAGTCCCTGGAGTGTTTTAGACCCTTTTTGATATTCTGTGAAAATAGACATGTTAAAAATTAGCTAAAAATGTAGAAAAAAAATATCCAGATGCTCTTTTACTTTTTACTACTCAATTTTGAAAAAGAGTGTTAGATGTTTTGATGTAACTTTTTTTTAAAAAAAAAAAAAAAAAAAAAGGTTCTCCTATAATTTAAAAAAATACATACAAAAAAGTAAAATAAATTCTATAATATGAATTCAGTTTAGAAAAAATGGGAAGGTGTAACACAAAATAAGGAACAACAATTTGTCCAAACCCACAGAACCACACAGACTTCAGAAATCATTTGATGTTTATTTAAAAAATACAAAAAGACAACACAGACCAAAACAAATGATTATCATTGTCACTGCCATGTAAAGACAGTAACTGATCTGATCAGATGATTACAAAATATAAAATAAGAAATGAGGAAGCATTACAGTTATTAGAGATAATAACACTAAAGAGGCAGACTATGGAATCTATTGCTATTTAAATAATTTTTGTACCTTTATTTTACCAGAAAATAACTTTAACTGTCACCTGTACAAACCATAACAAAAAAAAAAGAAGAAAATCTTTCATATCAGTCAGGTAAAATTTTGTTTATTTGATCAAAGTTTGACTCTAATCTTAGAAATCGGACTTTTTGGTGAGAAAACATTTAAATGTGCAAAGTGTAAATCTAATGCTGTATTCATGCCATATGCATACAAAATATCTCCACAGTTCAAAAACAGCATTTAGTCTTCGTTTTCACATTGATTGAAGCCTTAAAACATAATCTTACTTTTCTATTATTACAGGTTTACTACATTATGTTTCCATGGAAATAAATTTAGCAACCTTGGTACATATTTACTGAATAAAGTAAGACAAACAGGACTGTCTGCTTTTCTTAGTTGGACAGACTTTCACCAGAAGGTAACTTGAATAACATTTTTTTTTTACCTTAAAAGTTTATAATATAAATTCTTATTTCAACACCAGTTAAAATATGAAATAACCTGAAATCTGATTCACCAGAAATGGGCTTCACTGTGTTTTTTAACAATACAAACACTGATTTGATTTCAGTAAGGATGCCAAGTTAACATGTAAATTCATTATAAATTAAAGTACACACTCCCAAGGTTTTAAATATCAGGACAAATATAACCTAAACTAACAATAACACACATTCTGTATTGTTAATATTTAATAAACAAAGATGAAGCCAAAATAAAGAAGTAGAAAAATGCACACACACACACGCATAACGGTAATTTAGGGTGTTTTCAAACCTGATAGTCCAGTAGAGGTTTGATTGAGGGCCAAATCTGCAACATTTGTTACATTTTCAGCTGATGTGGTTTGCTTTCACACTGCACTGTCGAACAAACCAAACCCTAAGAGAACCTGTTCTTCTCTTCACCTGTAGGGGCGCTACGCCTAGAACAACTGAAGGAAACAATGCAAAAACCTCTGAAGAAGACACTGAACGCAACTTCCTTTTTTAGAAAATGTAAACAAAAATGGAGTAGCGTCAGATTTTAGAGGTTGTATGATTTCTCTTTTGTCTTTGTCTCTAGCGCAAGACTCTCATGTTTGTTTTGACTGTATTTACCCAGAATGCTCTGCACTGTAGCTTGCTTCGTGCTTTTGGAGCAGACTCCAATCTGCTTGGCGTTCACATATTCATTTGAACTGCACCAGAGTTCACTTTAACCGAACCAAGACCTAGATCTTCAGGCGGATAAGAATCAACACCTCCACAAACAAACTAGACTTTCTAAGCAAACAAACTAGAATTTGATTAAACAGGACTAAACAGGTCTGGTGTGAACGCACCCTTAAAGACACCAGTTAAACTCACAGTTGTGTTTTTGGACAGGAGGAGGAAGCTGGAATACACAGAAAGTTGCCTTCTTTCAAAGAAGAAAGCTGAATTTAGTCTGTTTCTAACTGAACTGTAATAAACTTTAATATTGAACACTGAAACTGGTCTGGAGTTGGACTTTTTGTCATTTTTTGATCATTGAACATTTGGACTTGTGGGTGATTCTGCAGGGACGTCCACTCCGTTATTTACTTGCAGATGTAAATAATCATGTTCTCTCCGGATTGATCAACTACAAATTTCCAAGCAACAATTGCCTCTCAAAGGTCATTTCTGATGTCTTTCCTGCCTCACACTGTATTAACACACACACACACACACACACACACAGTTACAGAGAAGCAAACGGCCAAACACTTGCTGAAAACCAAGCAATCAAGTGTATTTGATTAGCACCACTTGGCTTTAACTTTTAGTTTCTATATGAAGCTTTTTTATCTTTATTTTGGCTTCATCTCTGTTTTAAAAATAACACTGAAAATGTTTTTGTAAACTTAAGGGTACATAAATGAGGGGGGGAGAAAGAAAATTATATTTTTTATTATGCCCTTTTACATAAAGTTCTATAGTTGAGAGAAGGTGTATTTTCTTTTTGTCACAGCTGCGCAATGAGCTCATATTTCAGGAAATATGTATTTTTTCATTATTATTTTAGGAATATGGTCTCAAGTAATAAGCAGATGATTCAAATGTGATTTTGTTTCACCAAAGCGCTACATTTCCAGAAGGTTTCTTGTAAATAAACTGATATTTTTCTTAATTTTACCAAAAGACAAAAACAAACAAAAAGCAGAAATGATGTTGGTAAACAGGAGGTATTAATAATTATTTATGTTTTCTTTGATTTTTCTTTATAAAAAAATAGTTAGTGACAAAAATGTTGCTAATACAAGTAAAATGAATGTTTTATCTTTTTTTCTTGCAGCTAAAATCAGTGAAGGACAGTGAAAATGTACCGAATATAAAACCGCCATATTTATTTAGCATGTAGCTTAAGGTGCAGCTTCAGGATGCTCAGCTGGTTGAAAGTTTTGCCACACATCTCGCAGCTTAACGGCTGCTCTGGGAGTTTCTCACACTGATGCTCCTGGAAAATATGGAAACTGTCAAAGCTTTGGCCACAGCTGGAGCAGATGTAGTTCTGTCTGGCGGGGTCTGCGCTGCAGCTCTCCTCCAAGCTGTCCGATGCTCTCAGGGTAAACTCGTAGACGCCATCTTGGTTCACGCTGTCGCTGCTCTCTGGGCAAAAATCCCTTCCAGCCGGATTGTGACTTAGATTTGAAGTCCTTTGCTGCAATCCCACAGCTGAAAACGGATCCTCCTTTGCTTTGTTGTCTATAAAAGCCAAATCCTTTGAGGTGAAGGCCTGCTGCTCACTGGCTCCCCCTGCAGGAGAACTGAGGTGGTACTTCACATCTTGTAAAAGTACACAGACTGGTTGATCTGGGCTGTCGATGCTTTCCTCCACTGCAGACGTCCACAGTAAACTTTTGTCTGCTGCTGCAGCTCTGTTGTCCATCCCCAACTGAGACACGGAGAGGAAGTTCTCGTCGCTGGGCTCCAGCTTCACCGCCAGCGGCTCCTCTTTAATGGAGTGAGCGTACGCCGGGGCGGGAAACGGCTCGTCCGCAGCTGTTGGTCCGTTACTGGTTTCCATGTAACTCTCCATCAGCTGATTGTCGGACACCGAGAACATCAGGTGATGGGCCTCCAGCAAGTCTGTCGTCGTCCCTTTATGATAAAAAACATATTTAAAAAATTAGTATCAAATCATATCACGCTCTGGATTTTTTTTAAAACAGAACAGTGTGCTTTTATCTGGGTTTGTAGACTTTTCTCACAGTAAATTTCAAAATGTCTCACACACCTAACTGGTATTTTATTCTGTTTGCGTTTATTGGTCTGTTATTTCTTGTGCAAATATTTTCTTTTGTTGATGTTTTTGCTTCTTTTAACAGAACCATGTGTACTGTCCTGTGAATTATGGTGTTTTGTCTTTTTGGGAAAGCACAAAAGGTGGGAAAAGCTAGTAAATTTAGCCATTGTGCTAATTCCTGAATATTTACAGTAAATATTCAGTTCCAGTTTTTTGGTAGAGTAAATTTCTGCCAAAAAAAATTTAAATAATGTGTTAATGTTGATTAACATCCACTGTTCTAATCAAATAAACTAAAGTCTGTTGTTAATGTTATAAAATATAAGCCAACCTTTTATTTCAACTCATTGACACATTAGAAATAATAAATATTTATTATTACATTAAAAAAAAATCCAAATAAATCATGTTAAAGTAAATGATCTTTCTGCTCAATTTAAATGCTTAAACATTATATTCAAAGAAAGTCACAAAAAATCTTTTACAAAATGTTTTTGATAGGCTTTCTGGAATTTAGTAAATAGAAATAATTTTGGTGATTCCAACTGACCTAAAACAAGAAAAGTTTTGTCTGATTCAATTCCAGACAGCGAGAAAAAATATGTCTATGCTTATTTTTGTTGGTTTATACATCCAGGAGTGAATTTCTGCCGAAAAAAATGAAAATAATCTTGGAATTTTGCAGAAACAAAACTCCACAAGCTGAATATTTGTGGGGGGAAAAAAAGCCAATTTTTTAAATCTCACAAATTGTCTAGAATTTTTTTTTAGAAATTTCTGAATTTTTGAATATTTTAAACTTTTGAAACTAATAAAAAATATTTACATTTTATTAGTTATTTTTAGCAAAAAAAAGAATAGAGAAAACTTTCAATGTGCAAACTGTTTAAAATGAATGCCACACTTTTAAGATTTTTTTAAATGAAGTATTTTCTTATGTGATACTTTTTTAAATGAGCAGCTGGAATAATCAAGATGAAAGTGATTGTTCTTAACTAATGTATTGCTAAAATTATAGATCAGTTTAAAATTAAAATACCAGTGTATGTATGGTATAAACTGGTATTTTAAAGCATTATTTTTTACTTTTTTAAGTAAGAATAATGCTTTGTTATTTTTACTTAAAACAAAAAATATTCCAATACAGGACATGCATAAAATAACCTTAAAAGTCGACATGCAAACCCATTGTAGCATATTATTTTAGCTGCTCTAGAGAAGGACAAGTGTAACTCAGTATAACTGAGTTTTTAATTCCCATAATAGGAGCATTTTCTTTTTCTTTTCAAATTTTAGTTGCCAGCAAGTAAACCTTCCAGTGTTTTTCATTATGTAAAGATCCTTGGTGTCATCTTTAGCCAGGACATGTCCTTTAAATCCAACATTAAACAGGTTTCTAGGACATCTTTCTTGCACCTGTGCACTATTGCCAAAATTAGAACCGTGATTCCCCCCCAGAGTCCTGCAGGGAAACTAGTCCATGCATTTATTACTTCTAGGCTGGACTACTGAGTATCTTTACCACCAAAGGAAACAGTAAAAAAATCCCTCAAATGTTTCAAAAATGCTGATGTGAGAATTTAAAAGGAAAACACTATAAAAACTTTAATCATATCTTTTTTTCCCTCTTTGTTGGGACCCAGTTTAATCCAGGCTAAAATTAAAATAATTATTCTTACATTATAAAACTCTTAATAATCCAGGTCCATCATCGATTAGAGGTCTGATTGGTCCTTATTGCTGTTCTGTCCATTTTTATTTGCTTTCTTGAGAAAATCAACTTTTGATCAGCCTTCACATCCACCTACAGTTTCAATAATAAATATAAATTGAAAATTCCTACCCTAACCCCAACCCTCCTTCCAATCCTAATTCTAACGGTGCGTTCACACCAGACGCGTTTTGAGAGTCAGGCGTCTGCTTTACATTCAAAGTCTATGTGGAGGCGTGTCGAGGACCCACTGCGGCGCATTTTGAACCGTTTGGAGGGTTTGGTGCATCAAGTGGGTTCAACGCTCCACATAGACTTTGAATGTAATGTATTTGAATGCATCATTATGCCTTTTCCATTATATTACTTGAAAATGGTCTCAACACAACAATGTTGTTTTTCGCAGTAACTTCTGGGACATTTTATTGTTCAGTAAAATTTGTCATCATGACAGGACTAGAAATAGTTCTAGAAAACATTAGAATTTCTAATTAACAAAAACAATACATTCCCAATAAAAAAAAAGTTTATTCTTAGAGAAGAAGAGCTTCAGTTACATCCAATCTGTTGAAATCTTACCGTTTCTATGAGTCTTCATGTGACCTTTGAGGCTGCTCTTCTGGTTGAAGCACCTCCCGCAGATATGGCAGCCGTATGGTTTCTCCCCAGTATGAATCCGCAGGTGTCTCTCCAGGTGTCCGGCTCGCTCAAACACTTTCCCGCAGTAGGAGCAGACAAAGCATTTCTTTGGTTTCAGAACTCGAAACGGCCGGTTTTTCCTCTCTCTCAGGTGGTTCGAGGTCTCTGTCGCGTCTTGCAAGTCGGGGTTACTGGAGATGATGACTGACCCTGAACACCCATAAGAAGTCTGAGGGACGGTGGAGGTTTTCGGCTGACCGTACATTTTCCCTCGGACGGAAAAGTTGCTATAAGAAGTTTCCTCTGGTGGCTGGAGTAACTGAGTAATGGCAGGGAAGGAAGACATGTTCTGCGACGAGCTGTTTAGAAACTCTGTCGGATTGTTCTGTAACCTGGATGCCCACAGTTGGCTGCCTTGATCCACTGATGTTATGTTTTCACCCATGTTGTCAGCTCTGTTTGTTGCCTTATTGTTTTCCACATGAAGCTGCGGTTGTGAAATGTTTTCCTCTACCGGCTCAGATTTTACCTGAACGGATGATGGCAGAACTTCTTCAGACTTTGTTTGGTTTTCATTGGCCGTGACCTGGCTAACCTCTTCAGGCCGATGCTGTTCCATACATGGATTCACCTGTGGGATCGGGATTTGTTGGCTCATCTGGACCTCTCCTGGTCTCGTCTGAAGACCTGAAGAACAAAAAAAATTAAATAAAATCAAAGCTTTTACTAACACAAAGTTAATAAAATGACTGACTGTGCCTTTTAGACGCCTACCTAAAAATGAATCCTTTTGACATCAAAAAAGAATTTTGAGGACGTAAAAAAAAAAAAAAAGTGCCATCAAACATGTTGACGCCATTTGTCAATTAACTGAATTTTGCAGTTTCACCATCATGACACACTTTTCTTTATCCAGTCTAGATCGGTTAATTTCTATCAACAGGTTTTCTGTGTGCCTTATTTTGTTTTGTATATCAACTCATCACAGTTAAAACTAGTGTTACATGCTCCTATTTTTCTTCCGTCTCCTGATTGTTTATTTATTTTTTTGTTTGTTTTTTTTTTTGGCACCTTTGACAGTTCACCGGTGGGGCCGGGGCACTGCCAGCTCAAGTGTTTTAATTGGGCTCGTGGCGCACCTGAGTGTGATGAGTGATGAGTGATGGTGGCGTGTACGAAGCTGTGGCAGCAGCGGAGTTTTTGGAAGAAAATTAATTGAAGGTACGGTGCGGGAAGGTTCTGGACGGAAAAGAGAACCTTCACCTCGGGACGGATCCACCCAGAGGGGAGCGTCGGAAGTTTTTGGCCGGGATGAAGTTTGTTTGCTTTTGTTTTGATTTGTTTTTGGACATCCGGCTGGACGCTAAAGAAATATAGCACCGGGGAGCTACACGCCTGCCAAGACCAACCACTGATGAAATCACGAGAGGTGCGTTTTTAGGAAAAGAGGAAAACTACACATTTAAAGACAAAAAAATATATATAAACTATTAAACGGAGCGTCTGATGGACGATGGATCGGGAGGGCTCGCCCTGCTCAAACGGATGT
>CAEFZX010025250.1:0-27908 GCA_903066825.1 Alfaro cultratus
CGTTCAAGGCGCCTCATGTTTTGAGTGAGCTTTTTGTAATTTAGTGGCTCCTCCCTCTCCACAATCGTCTCCTCTGGATGGAGGCGTCTCCTTTCGATGTACTCTCCAAAATGATTGTACAACGAAGTCAGGAAGTTCTTTGACGGAGTATGACTTCCTGCTGGTTGAGGAGATGGAGGTTCTGATGACAGAGGTTCATCTGAATCGTCATCAGATGAAGAACGCTGACGTCCTAATTTTCTGGAATTGTTGACGTTCCGTTCCAGCTCAATGCGTCTGCAGCGTTCTTTCTTCAGTTCTTCTTTGAGTGAATCTATGGAAGACTCTTTCAGGTTCTTTAGCTCCTTCTGTAAGAGCTGGTTTTCTAGCAAGGCGGCTTCAAGGCGCCCTTTCATCTCATTGAAATCCATTGTTTCTTCTTCTTGCACACCTGCTAGAGACGATCCAGAAGCAGCCTGGACTTCCATTTCAAGTTCTGACTCAGATTCACTCAGCTGTTCTTGCTCTCTGACTGATGTTTTTGGAGAGTCAAGTAAGTTGTCCGTAGATAGGCACCGAAACTGGATTTTCTTGAAAAACCAAGACATGTTGGGTGTTGTAAATTGAGGTGTCTATCAGAACTTTGTGGACTCAAAGTGAGAGCAAACATGCAAGCTTTAGAAGTTCTTTGATCTATTGTGATGTACATGATGTCATCTATGACATCATCAATGAGCTCACTGGACGTCTGGGGCAAGGTCTTGCTTCTGATCGTTTCCATAGCAACGATCAGATCAGTTCTGCATGAGTCAAGCTGAAATAATGGCTGAATACTTAAGTCATTTATTGCAATGTTATTCTTTCTTATTTAAGAGAGAATAACATAACTCTTTTACAAATTTTATCTTAAATTAGAAAAAGCGTTTCAAATTTAAGATAAAAACAACTTTGTCAAGATGTTTTACCTGAAACTGGCATTTTTTTAAATTCACCCAACTCAAATTCACAACCGTGTTTATGTTCTTTCTCAAAAACGAATTGAGTTGCTTATTTCCATCTTTTAATGCTAATTTCATTTAGCTTAATGAAAAATCTGCTGAATTTTATATCCCAGAAGAGAAAGAGGAAAAATTGATCGATTGCTAAAATAATTACTCCAGAAAACAGAAACAAACGTTCTTTGTTTCTGGAAAAACAAACTGTTTTCCTTCAGAAATAGACTGATGGAAAGCTGTTAATTGCAGAATAACTTCATATTTTTTTGCTGTGTATTTCCATTCCTTTGCCTGTCCTAAGTAAATGCATTCACATTAACCTCTAAACTTTGACTACATTATTATCTGTGTATGAATCCTTTTCAACAAATACATAAAGACAAACTATTCTCTCATTTCTATGTTTTTAACCATTTTATATAACAGAAAAAAAAATAAATAATCATGGTTGACATAACATCCAATATCTGGATTGCACCTCCTGTGCCTTGTGAAATAATAAGATGGTTGGCCCCAGGAGTTGTTAAGACTCCAGACTGATGTGATCTATGGTCTATTCTCCACTGTGTTATCATGTCACAACCTGATCCAGGATCAGTGAATAATTCAACACCTAAACTCTAGCTTCCCATATGGTCAGATTTTCAGGTGAGGCACAATATTATAACGAAAATATCCAGGCTAATGATAAAAGCAAACAAAGCAAGATGCAAGATCAAAACATAACTCTGTCTTAAAAAGGCATAGCTGTGTAATATGACTGATGTGTTTTAATCCTAACGCTGCATGCAAACATGTGGATGACAAGAATCTTGATGTGTTGTTCACCATTCTGGAGCAAAACAACATCAGATCTGCCGTCCGGTCTCCAGGAAACCAGCAGTTATCAAGTAGAGCGCTTTGCTATGATCCCCTGAGTGCAACACATTGGTGACGTCAGGGGAGCGAGACCAGCGCCGCTGGAACAACAAAAACAGCTCCGATAACAAGCAGATCTCCTTAGTGAGAAGCTGCCTGATGTCAGTTTTTCTCCGTATAGGATTACAGCTAAGACACAAATTGTATTTTGTATTGTAGAGAAATGGATGGCACACTTTTTTTAATTATTATTATTATTATAATTCTCATAAGACATTTAAGAAGAATTAGGCTACACAAAATATAAATGATCACACCATAAAATGTGCAACAAAAACAAAACATTACCAGGACTTCAAACTTGCTCTGATAAATTTCCCTCTGAATTCATAAACTCACACATTAAGCAAAAGAGTCTTAAATTGTTTACAGTGGCAATTCAGAGAAGTATGCTGACCTTCAGGATCTGTTGGAGTGCTGAGAGTGACAACCAACATCCTATTCTCAAGCTCTGCTGATTTAATCTGACGTGGAAACAATGACGGCTGTCAGCCACGCATTTTTTTCAGTTCAAATAACTTTAACGGCTAAAAAGTAACTCAGAAGTAAAGTGCCCTCTCCACACTTATCAGAGGCCCTGTTAGAACGGGTAAAAAATACTAAAACTTCTGGGAACAATATAAAAGAATAACATATGATATACTGTATATTGTATGAGTAATGCATTCCACTGAGACTAGAAAGTATTCCACTCAAAAAAAAACAACTCTGAAATTCTCTCCCAGAGGAACTACTTGGCACGTAGTGATGCTACTCTCTTCTGCACACCTGTGCATCAGTTTGAGCAGAAATGCATCTTGGTAATTCTTTATCCTGCACAGTTGGTGTCAGAAGTGGGATGAAGGTCACCAGCTAAACCTTAGAGTTGAGCTCTGTCTCTTTTCTTTTTTTAAGGTTTTGTTGGCTCTAGTGGCCTTTATTTGAAAGTAGTTTGACAGGAAAGAGGGGAAGACATGCGACAAATGTCGCCAGGCCGGGAATCGAATCAGTGACCACCTCCACGAGGATTATGGCATCAATATATGGGTAGTGCTTTGCCCCTGCGCCATCACAGCACCCCTGAGCGCTGTCTCTTTCCTCTGGTCATCAGAGAGATCACTGGAGTGATACTGGCCTGGTCCTAGGGGTGGGCATTTATCATATTGTTTATTATTTATTGGGAAAAACTTTAAGAATTTTGAATTTAGATGTACAGTTATCTTGATAAATTTAAAATAAAAACAGAAAAAAGTTCAACCCTTAGCTGACACCAGTGGGTGGGGGGGGGGTTAAGTAAATGGTGTCCAAAACAAGCCTGTATTAAAAGAGAATGTGGTACAAATGCTGTGATATGCAGTTACCTAAAAAATATTTAATATTTACTGTTGAAATCATAATTATTTTTTTTTTTAAAAAGTCAAACATTTAATATGACACAATTGAAATAATATAGTATATGAATTCAATTAATATATATAAAGTTTTTAAGTTTTATAAAAACAAATTCACAATAGTACCAAAAAATATGGCAGTAAAATTCGAAGCCCGTCCCAACCTGGTTCCATTTATTTTCTGGGCCCACAAGATCAAAGCAGAGGAGTCCATAAGAACCTCGGGTGCAGGACTTGGCAAATGAACTAAAGGACATTAAAATAGTAAACACTTCTTGCGTAGATGTGCACATTGTAATAGTAATCTGGGATGGGCTCCTGGATTACAAAACCATTCAAATAGAGAATTAAATCAAACGCATTAAACATCTCCTGCTTCATATTGTCAGAGTGAAACCAAGCTTCTGCAATAAAACATGAATACTATTTCAAAGAGATAATCAAAAAGCCTTAAGCAGGTATTTCAAGTATGCAACACTTGCTGTAGCAGGTACAAACGTTCACCAGCTTCAGGCAAACAATATTTTGCTTTTTTATATGGTTTATTGCTAAACACGTGTTCAGTATATCTACTGCTTATTTAAATTGGTGAAGTGCAGCACAATTACATAATTGCACAATTACTTTGCACTAACTCAAAAGAAACCAGCACACAGAAACATGCAGCTTTAGTGAGATAACTGACTGCATTACGACAACCTTACCTAATCATTGTCTATTCATGAAAATATGACTGGAATCCCGTTTAATAATAACTGCTATGATGACATGATTAAAACTAAATTTGACAGTAGATATTTCAGCCTTGCTAGAAGAAGGTTGTTGTTTTGGGTTTTTTAGATGACCAGCTCCGGTGTTTTGTTTAGATGGTGGAGAAAAGCTGTTTAAATTCTTAAATAATTAATTTGCATTTTAGACAAACTACATTTTTAATCCGATCATTAGATATTCCTAAGCATTCAAACTCTGTTGCTTCTTTATATTTGTCACTTTGCTATTATATTCATTCAGTGATGTTTGCACTTGTAGAAGGTGACCTGGTTGTAATTTAATTGTGTAATTTAATTGTAAACAGTTCTGTGAAGGTCCCAGAGTTTGTTTTTTTAAGATTGGTGAAGATCAGTTCCTTGGGATCATGAAGACCAAGGAACAAGTTTTATTGTTTGTTTGCTTTTTGTTTTGAAAATTTAATCTCAAAATTTCTCACATTTTTTTGACTTTTGGATCTCTTGAAATTTTCTCGTCTTTTTTAGAAAAAGAAGAGAAAAAAAGAGTTTAGTTGAAAATTATTCCTCCTCTTTATCCGTTTACAACGGCCCTAATACATTGTCATGGTTATGTTTGATTCAGACAACTAAATCATCACTTAGCTGTTTGTTTCAGAGGGATTTCTTTCAGTCTACTTTTAAAGTAAGTACAAAACCTGCCTGGGTATGAACTTGGAACATCTAAATACCTGGAAATGAAAGCTTAAAGCTAATCTTTGTCTTACATTTAATTTTCTTGTCAAAGCCAGTGCGGATCACAAAAGCAATCAAATGTGTCCGTTACATTCAGAGTGGGACTGAAGACCTGGTCTAGTGGTCGCCTCAATTAAAACCCGCTTCCACTCAAACTCCTCCTGCCTGGGCGTAACTGGGTCCACTTGTCCATTGATCTCACAAGTATCTGCAACTGGCCTGACACCATGTTACATCTGTGAAGGTGCCCCATAAAACTTTACCAGGCTTATTACAATGGAGGCCTTTATATGGCAGAGGCGAGCCGCGGCTTGTCCGCACAAAGCCCGCCATTGAAATCTGGATCTCATTCAGCAGCCGGAGTTGCTCCTGTTGAGCCGTGTGACCTTCCAGGTTGGAGACGCCACTTCCTCCGACCGGCGAGGTGCTGGAACCCGTAATGATTCACATGCTTTCAGACCTCGTTGAGTCTAGGCGAAGGGGTTCTTTTGGGAGGGAGAGCCATCATCTCTCCACACAACACCACCCTTTTTTTTTGGCCTCCTGAAAGCGGTGACACAGCAAAACAAGCAGACACTCCGCTAACAAAAAAATCTGGCATCGCTTCAACGACTGGCCCACCCACGTTTCCACACGCACACAAGGGCACGGGAGAACCCGGGCGAGAGAGAGAGAGAGAGAGAGAAACAGGGAGAGACAGAGAGTGAGAGAGGAAAAGGAAAAAGAGACAGCAGATTTGGAAAACTGAAGGGGAAAAGGAAGGTAGATTGAAGAAACAAAAGTATTACACGAAGGAAAAACTTTGTCCCACAATTAACTAGACACACCCAGCTGTTAATGCACATTCCATATATCTTTTCACCACTTAAAACTTAAGTGGAGTTGCCTTTAAAGAGCCAAAATCCCACTCAGAAGATTTTATTCCTGCATCGTGGCCTTCGTGTTTAGGAGAAGTCATGCTTTCAGAGGTTGTATTCATTCGGCGGACAGCTTGTTAAAGGTCTGGCTTCCCTTGGGACTAAAAACCTGGCTTGGGTTTCATCAGCGACACCAGTCTCACCAGTCAACCAGTGCTCGGAAGTCTAGCTCTTTGGAGACAAAGAAATAGCTCAAACTGCTCTACTTCTGGACAGGAAAATAAAAAATAAAAGAAATCACCCAGCAGACTTACACGAGACCAACACGTGTCAAAATAAAAGCTAATTGTGCAGTTACTTACATATAAAGGAACCTCTTGTCTGTTCACCTCCATTTTCCACCCATCCACCAGATACCTGCAGATGAAAGAGTCGAGTTACTCTAATGTTAAGTTAATAATAACACCAGAAACCACAAAGCTGTGGGTGGCCTGGACCCAGTCTAATCTATAACCCATGTTTTCTTCAGACAGCACTCATTTGTTCTTAGTTGTCTGGAGCTTTTTTCTTTTGTCAAGAAGCATGAAAAGAAGAAAGAATTGTACCCCTCTGAGATAAATTTAATCTCCACAATTTGGTGTTTGATATTTTGATTATAACCAAATGATTTAATGAATATAAGTAAATCAGAAATGGAGGCAAAAGGGATAATTCCTCTGGAGCTACTGCAGTCAAAGAGAACAAAGCCACTTTTGAAAGATCTTGCAAAAATTAGGTTAGCGTGATCCAGAGTTACTTTTATGAGATCCAGCAATTTGTATGAGAAATTCTGTGTTGCTCTGACAGAGATTTTTGCAAGATCCCAGATTATTTTCAGCTAGTTTCTGCAAATATGTTTTTTCTTACCTCTTCCTTATTCTTATGTGTTTCCAGTCCGTGGCCTGAAGCTACGCGTTTGCAAATAAAACAACATCTCGCTAATGTAACTCGGAATACTACGAAATGTTTTCTGCTATTCTAATTATCACATAACTGGAGGAGATTCTCCTTGAATTACTGCAAAGGAATATCAACCTGAACCGTGTACAACTATCTTAAAAATTAACTCAGCATTATAGGGGAAAAAAAGAATATTTTAACACCAATATCCTAATTTGAGGCTTTTCTAATATCATGCAGCTCTTTTTTTGATCTAAAGACTATCGTGTTCAAAATATAGAAATAGATAGTAGTTTTAAAAAGTCATACTGACGTAAAAATGAAGCACCTCTTAATTATTTTTTAAAACTTTAGTGAATGCATGAAGTTAACATCCAACACTTAAACCTGCGTAGTTGATGCTACAGCGGCTACAAGGTCTATCTGCTCTGACACAGCAGAAAACTGCATCTTCTGCTCAGATGTAATCAGATTATATCATCCTCAACTGAGCATTAGGCTGCATACTAACAGTTACCAACAGTTTGATCACGGGGATAGACAGGTTAGCTTTGCTTCTTGTTTGTTTTTACTTGTTCGCTCTCTATGCTAGGCTAATAATGACAAAAACAAAGAAACACTCTCCTGTTGCTGTCAAGCTGCTTACATATGTGTCTAGAGTTGTTTTGTGTCGTATAGTTACGAAGAATCTTTTTTTTAAAGTAATCTCACAGCTGACGTTGTGTCCCAGACTCTCTTTTTCATTAGCTGTTGCAACACGCATCGTTTATTGGCAACTCTGTTGTTTATTTTTAAGAAGTTATGAGGAACAATTGCGAAATCTTACAAATGCTGCAGAGTGCGTCGCTAAGTAACCAAAGAGTGAGTTAGTTAAGGCCACCCACCTCACTTTTAGCTGGCCATGAGAGATCAGCTAAAGTCTTTCCTACATCCCCCAGAATGCTGTGCAGTTCAGTGAAATTATTGAATATTCTTTCAGATGTATTATCTATTGATATTGATCAAATGTATATATATACTTTAAATAAGACAAAACTAGATTGCAAGTAACTTTTCAACAAGATATAAGAGCTTATTTTTAGTCAAACATTTCTTAAAATTGGTTAAAAAGTAAGTAGTTCCATTGACAGATTATTTCTATTATTTTAAGACATTTTTTCCATGTTATAAGTGAAATAATCTGCCAGTGGAACTCGTACATTTTCATCAATATTAAGGAATTATTGAACTAAAACAAGCAACTATTTTTTTTTTTGAAAAGTTATTTGTGAGTTAGTTTTCAAGTGCACTAAGACAAAAATACTTCTCCATGCATATTTTGGGTGTTTTTTTTAATGTGTCAAAAGCTGGAAGGGCTGGGAAATAACACCCTAGAGCACTAAGGTCCCTACCAGGTTTGCATACTATAAAGTATCCAAGGCACGTACAGCATTTTCAGGAGAAGATACCACAGGCAAGGGCGTCTCTGATTTTAATACTATATCAGTCAACAGGTGAGTCTACATTTCATATTGTAGTGTAAACATTGTCGCTGGTTGACAGGCTCCGCCCCATCAGGTCAACAAATGCGAACGCTTCGGTTCGCTCTCCTTTACAAAAGCTTTTTAAAAGAAAGGACATGATAAGAATGCACCCATTCAAACAATGAAGAGCCGTCTGGCTCTGATCTTACGGAGTTCGTCAACAATTACCGTGATGTCAAACCGTCAGACAATCAGGTAACCAAACCAAGACAAAAAGAAAAATCACCTTGGGAGGAGGATGAGTTGCAAAGACAATTCTTTGCATTTGTCATTGTGCTGACCCTGAGATTACAGTGACTCAGAAACCTGAGCTGGCTTAGGGCCAGGCTCCCCCCGGAACCCAGCGTGGGAAAAGAGATTACAAGCGCCAGAAGATTGCAAGCTGTCAAAAGGCATTCGGTGAGCGTCTTTGACAGCTAAGAATGCTATGCAAATGTTCTCAGATGTAAGCGAGTACGCCCTGCACTTTCTTGTCAGGTGAAGCGGGATTGGATTATGCAATTCCTTTCACATGGCAAGATGTCACACTGCATGAAAAGAAGTAGCTTTAAACTAGCTCCCTCACGCAATTACGCCTTAATGTGCTGCGCATTTTACACGCAAGGAGGAGACTAACACGGCGCTAATGAGCGCTAACATGATCATTAAGAGGAAATGATGCAAATGCATCAGGAGTTTCCTCCCGGTTAACTGTGATGCATTCGTCATATGCAATGTTGGAAACAGGGTTTGGCTTCACTTCAGAATGTAAACAACCAATGACGGATGCTATTTTAAAGATACTATCCACCCAAACACTGAGAAGGTTGGATTCCACACAGGGCTTTTTAAATCATCCCACTTTAGAGGAAAACTGCAAACTCTGCTTAGTTTATAGCTTGGTCAGTGACATCACAAGTTGCACAAGCTTGATCAGCTGGCAATGATGAAGATTCTGACAGATAAGTGACTCTGTGCAGATTTTGAGAGAGATCTGGGTTGCATTAGCGTTGTCGCCGATTGAGAACTCAGTGTCTGCGTCGGAGTTTGAATCGGGTGACTCCCAAGCAGGGATGAATACTGCTGCTGAAGCAAACTGCAACTATTACAGTTACAGTTTCCTACTAGAAGCTTTCCCTGTGATTGGTATTCCTGTGTATTTGAAATTCATAAATGCATTTTTGAATTTCATATTGCCCCATCATCACTCTTACATGATTTGTCAGTACAAAGGAAATGCATGCATTTGGATCTCATATTTCTTGAGTTCACTGATTGTGAAGTATTAGGCTTTTTTGTCTCATTTCTTTCCTGTGATGTTGACTAGAAAGATGGAAATGGCATAATGTGTCCTACAGGTACAAACTGCAAAAACGCAACATCTTTGAAGTATTTTTGTTTAGTTTTTAGTGCAAATGTCTCATTGCACTTCAAATAAACTAGCATACAAGTAACTTGTCAGCAATATATGGAAGGTTGGTTTTTTTTTAGTTTTCAGGATAGATAAGTTTGTTTTGAGTAAATAATTATCGAATGGGAACTTAAATGTCCATTTAAAAGAAAAAGTGCCTCTTGTGATGTTACTGGTCTAATTGCATTCAAAGCAGAAAGAGCACAGATTGTTTTTGTCAGAGTCCTTGTTTGAAACACTGATTATAGTGAAATCCAGAAATGTAAACTGGTACTTCATTACCCAGCTGTTTTTTATTGCCAGAGCGCAACTAAAATGCATCCCAGTGGATAATAACTTTAAAACTGCTTTACAACTATGTGGCAAAACAAATAAAAAAAAAAAAACTGACCATAAACAGGTCAGTTCAAGAAACGATCCCTAAAATCTGATTGAATTTTACAGAAAAATGTGGACCAAAGCTCCAAAACAACTTCAAACAAAGAAGCCTGTGGAACATCATCAGCATCGAGGCTTATTGCTTTGGAACAATAAAGCCCCTCATGCAACCTCCCAAATGCACAAGCCCCTCAGTGGCCTTGGGGCCCTAAGCGGCTGCTTAGTTTGCTCATGCCTTGGGCCGGCCCTGGTCTAAACAGATCAATTAAACAAACGCACGCGAGCAAGTTCATCAATATTAAGGCAGCACGAGGGGAGTGGGGGGGAAGCGAAGATGTCTAAAAAGCTGTTTAAAGCACTGTTTCGTTTAGTTTTTTCCCCTGAATGAGAGCGACTCAGTCTGCCATTACCTGCTGTCGTCTCCGCTGTCGTCCGTCGCAGAACTTTCTGTTAATTCAGTCTCGCTTCGGCTCTCCGTACATTCCCGCAACTCTCACGCCCTCATTCCGCACCAGTTGCTTCGGTTTCATCCGCTGTTTGTTTGTTTTTTTTCTTTCTTTTTGTACAGATGGGGAAAAAACCCTAAAGTCAGCACGAGGAGTTAATGTCTGCAGGTGTCGCCGTGCAGGGTTTACTGCTCTCCTCTGGTCCAGCCCCCCTGTACCTCTCTCTCTCTCTCTCTCTCTCTCTCTCTCTCCGTCGGTCACCGGCTGCAGCACGAGGACAGATGAGAGAGACAGGAGTCCCACGGCCCCGTCACGTGACGTCTATTATTCATTTGCTTGCCGCGTCTGGTGTCAAATAAAGCCATTTTGGGGGATTTTATTAACATTTTTAGGCAGTAAATAGTCAAAATATCGTATTTAGGACAGTAGCCATAACTACTGTACTTCTAGGAGTAGCTTTGCTGCACCATACTTTCAATTGCATACAATTTAAAATGAACCTAGTGGTCAAACGATGCTATCGAGTTTAGTTCATTTTTCAGTTTGGTTAAAAAATAAAATAAAATGTCTGAGGAAACCCAACAGAAGCAGAATGCATCAGCTGTCATGGTTTCTCTGATGGATGGATAAAATTATCTTACTTTTTAATGCTTGTTTTTATTTTGTTCTTTAAACAGAATGTAAAAATAATTTGCAAAATTTGCACATGACTTCATATTTCTGTCTGTCTGCTGACTCAACTCTCCACCAATTAAATCAGATAATTATTAAACAGTTTTAAATAGCCTTTTTTTTTTTAACACTTTCTTACTCTAGTCATTGTTGTCAGTTTAAGTTCCACTTACTTTAAGAAATATTTGTATTACTACATTAAATACAATTTTTTGTTACTTTAAACGCCTCTAATTTTGTTTTCTTAACTGTGCCATATTCTAAATTTCAACCAATTAGAGACTGCTATGACGTCACTCTCACTATTATTATTGCCTCTGTTTGTACATACACTTGGTGTCCAAGTAAATCTGTGTTTCCTTTTGTAATTGCATTGTTTCATCATAAACCCATAATTAAAAATAACATAAACAAGGTCAAATTCTTTTTTTAAAATAAAAATATGATCGATTTGACTTACACAATCAGAACAGATAAGCTGAAATTAAAATTTGGTTTAATTTAACTTTTTAATTAAAATAATGTCAAGCTTAAAATCACCATCATAGAGTGCAGAAGATTCTCATATTCTGACACTATCTACATCTCATTTTGTGCTAGCAAAAAATATGCTTCACCCCAAGATATCACTGAGAGTGACATTATTTTAAAGCTTAATTTCACCACGTGGTCAAAAAAATAATGAAATAAAAAATGTAATACCTATTTTTAGACAACAAATGTGAGCCAAAAGGATGAGCTACACCTTTGGAGCAACAATCATAGTATGCAATAGTCAAAGAATTTGATGTATGTCAAAAATGTTTTTTGCTTTTCTGCAAATATGTTAAGACTGTTCTCACTTTGCAATTGCGTTTGCTACCTCATAACAAAGAGATCCATTTTAATCTTTTAAAAGCACACTGCAAACTATGGCTGTCACTGTAAGATCCAAATAAAATTCTCAAGTACACCTGAATGTTGTTTCGGCTTATCTGGAACCACTTAAGCTCTGATATCAAGAAGACTAAAAACCATCACTGAATTAGAGGATGCTGCAGCAAAAAAAAACAAAAAACAAAAAACAAAAACGGGTTTAGGGGCGTACACACGCAGACATTTAACTTCTGACTGACTTTGTTGCGGCAAAAAAAAAGAAGAAAGAAGCCTTCTTCAAAAATCCTTCAAGCATTTGTCTCGTAAAGTCAGATGAGTCAGGATGAGGCAGCAGCAGATTCTTCACATCTGAACAAACTTTTAATTCAGCAGACGTGTTGAAAGAACACATCGGAACCGGTCTGGTCAGTGTAAACAAGCAAACAACGGCACCATAATGTGGTAATACTCGCTGTCACACTACTGTGCCCTTTCTGCATAACAAAAGGCTGCACTTGAAGAACTGAAAAGCGTTATTAGCATGTATTTCAGACAAGAGACGAGTGACATCACCTACTGTGAAATCCTGAAAGTAAGATTACTGGATAGACGTATGCACCAGTTCAGTGAATAAAGCTTTTCTCAATCAGGTTCATTTTTGTGGCCTAATGGTTAGAGATTTTTGGAAGAGCTTGCGTTACGCCACACCAGCCTTCAGTGATGTCATTTGGCCAAAAGGCATGTTTGACCCATAAACAACACTTCCAACAACAAAAAAGCAGGCTTGAAACACGGCGGTGGCAGCATCATTATGTGGGGGTTTGCTTGTTTTTGTTTTTCAAACAGGACTGGGGAGTGGAGGCTTGCAAAGGTCGACTAAAGTTCTTTGCAATGCAGTGTCATCATATCTGCAACGTTTGTGACCAATCACAAATTAAGTGAATTTCAGTCATGGTGTTCAGGTACTACTACAACGAGGCTGTAACTAAACTAAAGCTGAATATTTCTGACAAATTTTAAAATGTCAAACTAGCTCATTTTCCACATTTTTCCATGTTCTAACTATAAAATTCAACACATTTTGCTTGGAATAAAAACAAAACTTAAAACATTTGAAAAAATGTGTTTGCATTTGTATTCTATCCTGTCTGAATCATTACTCTGATGAACATTGTTGCTGCAACTACAGTTCTTTTACTGTGTGATTCGACCAGCTTTTCATATCTCGGGACAAAACATTTTCCCAAATTTCCTTTGCAAAATAGCTACATTTCAGTTAGATTAGGTGGAGAAGAGCTGCTTAAGTCGAGTTTCAAGTCTTGCCGCAGAATCACAATTATGAAGGAAGCGGGAGTACCTGGAGAGAATCTGCCAGTGCACAGGGAGACCATGCTAACAATTGTACTAATGCACACAGAGGAAATAGTGCCTCTTCTTACCCCAGTATTTCACTGATTTAGTCAGCATTTTTATATTTTATATTATAATGAGCTGTTCTGGTATTTTTTTTAACCTATAAATATGTCATAAACCGTATTAGTACTATCTAATACTGCTAAATGGTCGAGTTTCCTCTGCCGTGTTTGACTGTTGACATGAGGTGTTACTGTGTTTGGTTTTCACCAACTGTAGTGCTGCCCTGTACTGTTTACCCAAACATCTACTCTTTGCTCCTGTTTGTTCACAAAGACATTGTTTGAGATGTATTGTTACTTCACTCTGATCAAATTCCCAAGTATGTCCTTTGTTGCCGTATTCTTTTAAGAAGGAAGAGACCTCCTGCTAGTTTAAGGAGATATTTATTTTGTGTTTTTCTGGCTATTTTGTGATGTCAACATTGCTTTATATAGTCTACAATGTGGTTTTTCGGCTCTGTTCCTTGAAAATGACAGTTTTACTGGAGAAGACGTGTCATGAATCAATCCCCACTGCATTTTCATCCACCCACTAACCAAGTCTGAACGTTTTGTTTTTCTTAATCTGTAAAAAGATTTCTAACAACACACAGATAGTCGCAGCTTAAAAATAGACTCCCCAGAGACCTCAGAAATTACAGTTTCTTTCTTTCAGATCATTTAAGTTTTTTGGTTTGGAAACATGTTAACATTTTGATATCATAAGTTAAAAAAAAAAAAAAGTTGTTTTCTCTTATATCTATGGTTTAAAAACCACTAAGGTATACTTTTGAATTAGTTTTCTCCAAACACGTGAAGCCTAAATTGAATGATAAATTTAAGATAAATTCAATTTCAATTTCAAGGTAACATTTGATTTTTACCTTGACATTGGCGCCATCTGTTGGTAGAAGGGTAAAAACAACGCCCATAAATTAGGTTCATTTTTGCAAAACTCTCCAGATAAAAAAATGTATTTATTTTTTTTCAGAAAATGTCTAACTTCAGTTCTTTGCTGAAGTGTTACTTGTCTCAGATTTGTCAAAGGACTTTAATAAAACACAGCAAGATGCACCACAAATTTCAAATAATTCAAATTGTGACATAATCTACATTCATGTATTTTGGTCAAAATTATAGATACACACTAGTTCTGAGCATAAAGGTGCCCCATTTCTGAACCCTACTTAAAATGAGGTCTAAACTAAGGCTATGCACAGATTTGAGATTATTTTGGTGAGCATTTGATTTTACTATGCAATGTTTAATCTTTACAACATCAAACTTACCTGCAAATACTCTGGGATGTCATTTATAAAGTACTGTGGGGGAAAAAATATAGTTTTAAATACAGTGTACGAGCCGACCTGAATGCATCATTACACTAAACCGCGGCTGAGTGCACCAGTTGGACAGCTGAAAACACCGGAAGTCCAAGGAGAACCAAATAAGGGAGAGCGCCCAGAATCAAAGTGCGCCTGCGCATATTTATCAAAACACCGACGCCGCAGCGATGATTTTATGACGATTTTCTAATTTGGCGTCATGTTGTATTTTTGTCGATTGAGCTACTCGGACGCTGGTAACGTTTACGTTTCAAGTCTGAACTGAACATGTTTTGTTTCCCGATAAGTGAGTATGACTAACAGAAAGCTGAAGCAACAATATGCTACAACATGCTAACAAATAGCTAACTGACAGTTCGGTTTGTGGGCATTTGGATGAATAAAATAAATGCTGCTTTAGTTTAATTCTTGTATTTTGACAGTCCTAGCGTTCAGTGACGACAGCTCCGAGACATAGCGTTGTATTTCATTATTCTTACTGGTCCGCTTTAGCTGTGTGAAAGATAAGAGGATGGATAACGTTACCATGGCAGCCGTAGAGGGGACCGCTGTCTGTCCCCTGGTCGCTGAGGACATGGAGGGGATCTGCGTGATGCCCGACCTGAGCTCCATAAAGACCGAGCAGTCTGTGGGCCCGACCCCCGACGAGCCAAGCCCTCAAAATGTGGCCATGGGCATCAAGTTCATCCTCCCCAACCGCTTTGACATGAATGTTTGCTCCAGATTTGTGAAGTCTCTCAACGAGGAGGACAGCAAGAACATTCAGGACCAGGTGAACTCTGACCTGGAGGTTGCATCCGTTCTGTTTAAAGGTATGATCTGCCTCCTAAGTGGAAATTTGTATCTTTAATGTACATGAAGTCGTCATGTGTGTACAGTAAAAGATCTCTCTTCTTCCTTTCAGCTGAGTGCAACATCCAAACCTCACCGTCACCAGGTATACAAGTACGTCATGTTTACACGCCGTCCACTACCAAACATTTCTCCCCGATCAAACAGTCTACCACACTGACCAACAAACACCGTGGCAACGAGGTTTCCTCCACACCTCTTTTGGTCCACTGTAAGTGCTGTTTTTTTTATTTTTTTACTTGTATCATTTAATTGGAAGTGTAACACATTAAGTTTTCCTCTTACTTTCCAGCTTTATCCATTCATCAGCTGGCAGCCCAGGGAGAAATGGTGTTTTTGGCCAGTAGAATTGAACAAGGTGGGCAGTTCATCTTTGTTTTTAGAGCATATGGTTTTGTCTTTCAGTAAAAGCAATTTCTTGTCATTGTGTGTTCCTCAGGGCCCTGTTCTCTGCACCTTCTTCATCTGCACTTATAGTTTTCCTTCTTTGTACAGTAGCGGACACAATTCCAAGGCTGCTCACCTCGATACTATGAATACTGATGAAGTTCCGTAAACAGGGAGATCATCTTGTAATCCCTTAATTTTCTATAACATTCAACACTGATTCCATCCAATAAATAGAGGGGTATTTTTTTTTTTTACATCTTATATGTTCCATAGGAGAAAAAACTTAAAAATTGTCAGTCAGCCTTTAGTCTAAAAGTGCCTGCCTGGTGCATCTGACCTTGGTGCAACTTGGCTAATATCACTTCTAATCCTTTTACAGTGTGAATAAAACAATTTAAGACGTAAACACTACAATGATTGCTAATTTTCACCTAATAATCATGAACTATAGAGAAAGTGTACCCACAGTTCCCTGTTCTTTTACCTCTGCCACCTTCAACAGATTTTAATCGCAGGTGTATTTTTTTGCACAGAGACCGTAATCAATCTCCAAGACGACGAAGGTTTCACCCCTCTGATGTGGGCTGCGGCGCACGGACAAATCGCCGTCGTCGAGTTTCTGCTGCAAAACGTACAGCGGAACAAAACGGAGCACGTAATGGTTATTGAATCGACTCTGAAAACATTCACACTCTCTCTCTCTCGCTTGGCTGCAGGGGGCCGACCCAAACCTGCTGGCCAAAGGAAGGGAAAGTGCGCTGTCTCTCGCTTGCAGTAAGGGATACACAGACATAGTGAAGATGCTCATCGACTGTGGAGTGGACGTCAATGAGTACGACTGGGTATGAGCTTGATTCATGTCCACTGCATCCCATTGTGGTTGATGTATTAACATACATCAGGTTGTGGAAGGTTAATGTTACAGAGTAACAATGTTTAACTCCTTTGGTTGGCCTCTGTTTAAACATTAACTTATCTTCCTCAGAATGGTGGGGCCCCTCTGCTGTACGCTGTCCATGGCAACCATGTGCGCTGTGTTGAGATTCTGTTAGGTAAGAAAAATTCATCTGTGGGTAATAACTTTAAGAGGATAAATACCCGTCTGTTTTGTTTAATCCGACACTAACGTGAAATGTGACTCATGTTTTCTAGATAGTGGCGCTGATCCTACTGTAGAGTCGGATTCGGGATTCAACGCCATGGATATGGCCGTGGCTATGGGTCATCGAAACGGTGTGTGAGGAACAAACGTATCTGCTCGCTACGTTTAGCTCTAAATACAGCTGGTCAGAAGTTTACATGTTCATCAAAGACATGAATAATTATCCAGGAAATGGCTTCAGTGATTTTAAAAACAATAACCAGGTGCACAACTTGGAATTTAGTATAGATATTTTGTTGTTTTGTTTTTTTTGGACTAAAGTTGAAACCAGTTATTTACTCCCCTACGTTTAAAAAAACAAAACAATTTTTATCTTGTTGTCTGAATATAAATCAAACATTTTCTGAACTGATATCTTGAGATGTTGCGTCAATATTTCCTCATATCATTCTTCCTTCATGATGCTGTTTCATAAGGAGCATCAGTCACAAAAACTTCCCCACAGCATGATGCTGCCACCCCAGTACTTCCCAGTTGAGATGGTGTTCTCAACGATGCTCACAATTGTTACATTTTCTTCCAAATGTAGCGATTGACAGTAGAGCCAAGGACTTTAGTTTTGGTTTCTTCAAACCACAGAAATTATCTAAAAATGAAGGTCTGCCGTATTTGCAATCTGACTTTTAATTCTGTTTTTGGAGTGAAGTCTTCGTCACAGAGTGGCCTCTCGGCTCTTGAAAAGACTGGCTTTAAGTCCTGCGGCTGATTGGTACATTTTTGCACCAAAACCACATTCATCAGTGGGACAGAACTCCTTCCCAAGCATTGAAGATGCACATGTATCACATGACTGTTAACCTTTAGCATGTTACTACCAGCAATGTCACTTTACAGCTAGCAAAGTGTTACTGTTTCTGAGGGGTTTGTTTCTTTGGTCGTGGCGCCATCTACTGGTTCTACACTTGAAACAAATCCGTGTTTGTGTGTTTAGTTCAACAGGTGATGGAGGCCCACCTATTGAAGTTACTGATGGGAATCAGAGAGTGAACTCCTGGAGGACAGACTTCTTGTGGGACGTTGCTTGGTGCTGGACAATTATGTAGCATGCCCTGGATTACAGCCTACGGGAATATTTTGATCTCTTAAAAGCGATATTTAATTCGTGTCGTAAAATCTTATTTATTTAATCTTGTGCACACGACAGCTTGTTTTCACTTCTAACCCTTTTCGAAGCAGTCATGCTCTGCACTTTAAGGTAATCCTCTGGAGTTGTAAACGTAATCGGAGCACACCGAAGGACGTGGAAGCGAGTTGGAAACGAGTCGCAGACTACATGTGATGTTTTAATCGAGAAAAAACGGGTTATTGGTTTTGTCACATCCTAATATATTACTACACCGTTTCCACCTGTTAACCTCCTGCTGACCTAGGGTCCATCCAAAAACTGAATGGACCCTGTGTGTGGTTTTCCGATTTCTTTTTTTGTGTGTCTGTGTGGTTTCGGGAATTGATGACACCCCGTTGTCTGACCCCAACATCTGCCTCGCTTTTCCCGAACGTCGACCTAGGACTGTGGGAGGGTTAAATAACTTGAACCATACTGAAATGGTTTCTAAAGTTGGGGGGAAAAAATATTTATCTTCATCACCTCTGGTCTTCACAGCAAGCACATTTCAGAGGCACATTGAACCGTGAGAACATAAAGCTGGCAACGTGTCGGTGAAATTACCAAATCTTTTTGTGTTTTTTATTTATTTGAATATATTGCAGCCATTCTAGGGTCAGTTGTGTGTTTACGTACAGCCACGCTTTAAATGTTTTGTGAATTTAAAAAGACCGTACACTGCAAATCGACAGCCCTAAGTGGTATTGTGGTGCTTCTTTTGCAGTTTTGTATCAAATGGCTTGTGCATTAAAACAGTCATAATTTTGCCGTCTGTCCAAATGTATTTGTTGGTTGTCTTTCTGTTTAAAGAGTTAAACTTTTACAATAAAAAATAGAAGCTGTTTTAAGCTACAAAATGATAGGTTTCCAAAAACTGAATGGCATGTAATAAAAAAAACACACAAATTTTCTTTTAGGCCACCATGTGAAACTTAATTACATAAAATCCCATTAGTTGTGGCAATTTCCTTTTTTTTTTTTTACCAAATTGGTTGTGGGGGGGGGAAATACAGAGGTGCCCTATAATTATCACCTCATACATGTGAAGGACTCTGCTGTTAAAAGTGCTTCATACTGAATAAACACAACATTGAGTCACAGAGCAAACCAAGAAATTAAGTTTGAATTGAGTTAAATAAAAGACAAAATTTTTAAAAATCTGTTTAGAATTAAAGCTAAATCATCAAATGACTTTTGAAGAAATGATTATTCAAAAGTTCATTACACCTATTAGTACAGAAAGAAGTGTAAACCGTTACCATGGCTGATCATCCGGGTAACCACGTCAGCTTCAGACCAATGGGCTTCATTTTGTCAAGATTGAGGGCTTCCATTTTAATCAAGAGCAACATATAGCTGGATACCAGGATTCCTGCAGGTTTCATCAATTCAAATTTAAGACCTTTTAAGACTCATGAGAATGCATTGCAAGATATCGTAACACATATGTACAAAGAAATATATAAAAATCATATTGGTTAGCAACAGAAGTGAGCTAATGGGCAAGACTAATATCATCCAGCCAACTGGCAATAAACCTGCTTTTACGTTTGATGGCCGTCAAACTAGCAAGAATATATTAGCAGCTAGTTATCAGTACACAAACATAATAAAAAATTCAATTAGGTGTACGGCTGCAACCGCTCTGAGTCACAGTGAAGATGTCTGCATGTGACTCAACGTTCTGTGCAACAGTAAAGTCTCAAAAGAAAACTACACATAATGAGATTAAACAGTCCTGCCACAACAAAATTCAAGACCGCTATTAACTTGTCATTAGGCGTGTCACAGTAACAAATTTTGCTGGATGATAAATAGTCCCATAAGTTATGTGATAAGTAGTATTGTTGTTTTAAGACCACTTTCAAGTAACCTAATGGTAATGGCATAATAAAGCAAGAACCAATTCTTAAAAATCAATTAACTTGAAATTGTAAAGAACATTTAACACTGGGACTGGAAGACAAAACAACAGAAACAAATACAATGAATTATGAAGTCTCTGTAAACAAAATTGTCAAAAAAATTTAAAAAGACTGAAGATTTGTCAACCAATTTTTGGTAGAAAGGAAAGAGAAAAACTAGAAATCATGTAAATGGAAGTTATTGAGATTGTTTTATCATTCGATTCTTTGACTTGCTTATTGCAACAGGCCAACTTGTTTTTCATTGAATTCAAGAATTAAGGCCTTAATTTTAAATACATTAATTTAAGACTGCGGCTCTGAAGACACTTTAATGCTAAGCCTTTAAGTTAGCATTAAACAATACAATATATTACAATTAAGATTACAAGAGAAACATGTGGGGAAAAGTCAGATTTTTGGTGAAAAGTGCCAAACATGTCTGATGAAAACATGTTTTGAAGCATTTTATCATTCCCACTTAAAAAAAAAACAAAAAAACAGACGCATTGTTCTGTTTAGTGACAGTAGCAAAGGTTTATTCCAGATATGGTGATTTTAGGGAGGCCACAGTTCAGTAACAGAGGAAAAGGATGTACAGCCGGGGGGCATCAGACACACAATCTCTTACTGTAACTGGACATTAAGACCACATGAGCACGGCAAGCATGTGGAGTGCCTGGTGGCAAAGAGGTGGACTGAGAAATAAACGCACCTGAACACTGAAATACTGTGACCCCAGATTCCATATGGAGTAGTACTCTACAAAACGACTCAAAAGAAATGATTGAAGAATGTGGCGGTAATTAACTGAAGTGTTGCGCTTTTTACAAAAGGCTCAAAGCCGACACGATGTCTCAACTTGCTCAGGTGTTTCGACTGTCAACTCTCTGGTTCGTCAATGCGAAACCCCTCCTGCCCCCACGTGGTCCTGTTGAGTTCTGCCGTCTCCGCCTAGTTGGCCTCGTCCTTAGACGCTTCGTCGAAATTCTCCACCAGATCTGAAACGACACAAACGCGGAGGTTTGAACTGACTGAGCGGGGGAGAAAGTCGCATCCAAGCTTTCGAAACGCTCCCAGGAAGAGTGAGTTTATCTGAAACCTGATTCCCGACTCGTACACAGACTTGCAATGTGCTCAACATTTAAGGCCTCATGAAAGCATTCACACCCTTCTGCCTTTCTTTCGTCACAATAAAAACCTCAAACTTCAATGTATGTTAGAGGAGGCCGGCACAAAGTGGCGCACAAATTTGTCAAGAAGGGAAAAAATGATGCCAGGGTTTAAAAAAAAAAAAAAAGAGTAAAAGAATTTAAATTACAACAATATAAAGGCCATGCTATGAAAATAAGTTTCCTGCCGACAAAAACAACAAAAAATGTCGCAGTACAAATTATGGCAAAGCACTTCAAGAAGTTGGCTTCTCCCTCCTCTGTGAGAACCACCATGTCCAAGTCTCAGAGGGTCAAAGGTTAAAATGGAAACAATTTTTAAAAACCTCTGGGCAAACAGCAGGAGAACAAAAGGAAACCCAACTCTATCAACAACGTGGTGGCGAGGGTAGTTAACCCCTGTGCCATCACGCGCTTCGACGGCGGGCCGGCTGCGTAATTGTTTGTAGCGTTAGCGAGGACCTGAAAAGTCCTGGGAAAAGCCGGGATCCCACTAATGACAACCTCATGTGTTTGGGTCCAACTTTCTCGGCAAAGAAAAGCAAATAAAGCCGAACGCAGCACCGTCGTCAAAAGACAGCAATGCATCCTGGGAAGGAAAAACCTGCGGCATTTTATTTATTTAAGCCGGAGGAGGAACATCTTGATGCAATGATCCCACTGTGGGAAGATTTCCCCAGATGTCCAATCCCTCACCTGGAACGTCGTCGTCCTCTTCTTCTACTGCTGCAATTGGTGCTTTTCCATCTCCAGCTGAAAGCAGAGGAAGCAATCATAGTTACCACGTTGGCAACGAGACTGGAAAAGCGCGGCAAAGCTACGGAATCTGTGACAACGGCGTGGCGTCGCGGACCCTGTTTGGGGAGAGCCTCGGCGAGTCTCCGCAGGCTCGTCAGGCTGTCGGCTCCCAGCTGGTTGAGGATGCCGGGCAGCATCTCGGTCAGCTGCTTGGTCTCGGCGTGGCCGGTGATGGTGAAGGTGTTGGCGGCGAGGGAGGCCTGCACTTTGGGGTTGTTGAAGTGGATCACTGTGCCCTGGTTCGTGAACATGTTCACCTGGAACGAGACGCCGAGGCGTTACCGAAGCTGACGGGTGCGGACGGGGGTGGCGGGCTCCGCCGCACGGCGCCTACCTCTTCGATGCCAGAGATGTTGTTGACGCCGAGCTTCTTTAGGGAGAACTGGAGCTTCTTGTCGTCGGCGGTCGCCGTTCTGTGTACAACCTTCTTCTTTCTGCGGGCGCTTCCCTGTGGGAGAGAGATAGAGAGGACGTGTCTCTGTTAAGATCTTGGACGTGACGTGGAATCAGTATTTGCACCATTGAGCATTTAAGCAACCACGACACCCAATGAGTCGTTAACTTCACACTGGAGAAATATTGGCCCTATCTATGTTGCAGAACTTCCCCTCCTCCCCCAAGTATGAGTGGCCTGTTTAAGTACCATCTCAAATCAGAGTTAGGCTCAGACTTTAACTAGACAACTCATAAACCTTTGTTCTTTTGGGCCATTTTAATTGTTTGAGATCATTCAACCCAAATACGCTTCTAACTGAGGTCACAAACTGTTCAATTTCAAGAATTACTGCAACAAGCAGTTTTCCACATCATTTTGGAAGGTTCATCACTGTTCAATTTTTTCCCCATTTGTGGTAAATAGTTCTCACCGTAGTTCGCTGGTGAGAGCTATTTAGAAAAAGCCTAATGACCGTTTTCAGACTTTGCTTCGTTAGGTCGGGGTCTTGATCGGCGTTTTGACATCTTTTGGCCTACTTCATGTTGTCGGACAGGTTCTGTTTCAGTGATTTCCTGATTCTACATTTCTGACCAGCCAAATTCGTTTATGATTCTCATGAATTAATTGCAATTAATTCATGAACATTTGTTGGTTCTGAAATATTCAGGTGAAGCAAAAACCAAAGACAGAAAGAACCTTTAAAAAGAGCACAGAGTACCGAAACACTGCGTATAACGGAAAGACTTTACCTTTCCACCGATACGAACTTGCGCTTGTAGTTTAGCGAGTTTTTCTTGATTCATAATTGCTTCTTTCATCTGCAAATGAACAGATTGATACATTATAACACGGTGGTAGTGATGCAGTTATTTTCAGACAAATCTAAAATATAAGAACATGGGACAACATGATGCAGAAATCTCAAGCGCACAAAGACACATCATGCAGATAAAGACATCACACTGTCAACTCAAACACTAAATTAGATTAGAAACAGTGAGTGAAGGTTTTAACCTTGAAATTAACTCGCATGAAAGACATTTTTGACATTTGCAACAGGAGATAAGAACGCAAGTGTAGCAGAGAGGAAATGATTCTCTCACACGCCACAAAAGTTAGAAGACAAATCCAACTTTATGTTCATAACTTATTTCTATAAATCTGTATTAATTATGTGGTTTCTGAAAAAAAAGAGTAAAGAAATACTTTAACATAACAGCAAAATTTACATTTATAAGGTACATTGATCTGCAACACAATGAACGACTGTTCATTGTGTTGCAGATCAATAAAACTAGGAAATGTTGAGATTTCACATATTGATTTGGTTACTTTCTCATGTCTAAAATGGAAAAATCGGACTTTGTGAGCTCTTTACGATTCTTACTTTTGAATGATTTTTTTTCTTACAAATTTCCTAGTTTAAAAAATGTAAATGCATGCCTTTAATCGTGGAAAAAAAATGTATTGCAAATTTTACAACAGAGAACATCCAAATTCTATCCTTGTAAATACTTGCAGTTAATCTCAAAATTTCTGAGTTTTTTTTTGTTTTTGTTTGTAGCAGAAAATGATAACCATCTGTTTAATAGCAACTTGATATAACATATGGAAGCATTTCCTTAAGATGATAAAACTAGTGACAACTCTTAACTTCAGAAAAGGAAAAACAAATCAACAAACAGGACTGGAAATTAGGGAAGAAACGCAGACCTCAAGAAACATACATTTTTAAAGATATAGAAATAGGTACATTAACAGGACACTAAAACCTGTTGAAAGCAAAACTCCAACATTGTTCAAATCTTCCATAAGCAATCCACCAAATGTACTATAATTACAAAAGATCACAGGTTCAAAAAAAAAAACAAAAAACTTGATGGTTGATCCCAGAAATTTATCTGGGAGAAAGTAGATTCTGACCATTGAAATCACATGCAATTTATTTTTACACCACTTTCCCCACAAACATGGGTAAAATAACCTAAATTTCCTTACACTGTTTATGCTAGCGTAAATAAACAGATATATATAAAATCAGGCTATTCAGGTTTGACCTGCCAAATCCCATGAAAAAAAAATTATTCTAACTGTGAGCACAATTGATTTAAATTAATTCACTTATTTCTACACATCGTGTCATCAGTGCAAAAAGGAGCTTTTTGCAAAGTGCGATCTGATTGGATAAAAAAAGGTAAAAATAAAAGGAACAATATCACGCATATAAACACACATGCACATGGAGCAGCATTGTCAGTGTGGGTGTGGTAATACTGCAAATGCTCAAGATGAAACGTTAAAACCTTATTAAACGAACCGTCGGTGAGAACTGTATGACAAAATAGACAAAACTACCCAACCCGCAGGGCGAGTGCTACAAAACTGAAGCTATTCTCCTTATTTCTGGGAGGTGCTGTGAACGAGCGAAGCCAAGCAAATAACAAGGAAATATTATTAGTCGAACTACATAAGCCAGCAAGACGTTATCCAACGTCAAGGGCAAGTTTAGTTAACCTGCATTCAGCCTAAATGAGTTTTTTAATAGCTCTTATGCGAGGAAGCTGGAGGCTAACTTTGCCTAGCCTAGCTGCTAGCAGCACGGCCTGTCACACCGCCACACAGATCCGTGAGTAAGATTAGATTCACACCGCGGCGGATATCAGCCGTCCGGTCGGGAAAGGCTTTCGTTTACCTCTGGCCGTCTGGTCAGGGGATAACAGTGCGGAGAAGAAAGTATTGAAAGCTCCTCACTGACCTGTAAACTAACAGCAGACACATGCGGGGAGCAAGATGGAAGCGAGAGAGGAGGGAGGACGTGACGTCAGACAAAGCAGAGAACCGTCATTGGGGGGTTTTCTGCCCTGGGTTGAGTTCTGCAGGTTGCAGGCGATACTCGCTCCGTATGAAAGTGTCTGTAAAACTTTCCTTAAGTCCTTTAAGTTAGATTTAATTCAGTTAGTAGCTATATAAAAACAGTTGTCGTAAGTACACATAGCAACAGCTACAGTTTGACATCTGCTGGTCAATGAGATTGCTCATTTTTACCTTAACATAAATGTACACATACAAACACTGACAGCATGTTTGATTAGTGCTATGAATTATTAATTCAAATAACAGAAACAGATTTCACAAAGACACAGCTCACTAAGACAGCTGCAGGATTTCCAATAGATAGTTAAATAAGAGATTACATGCAATACTAAAGAAAACTAGACAGGTGCTTATAAAACGATTCCCTCTCAGTTTATATTGTGAATCAGTTTTCCAAAGTGTTTATAAATGGATGGGCAACACACAAATACTATTTTTGTACACATCGATAGATTTCAATCTTCTAAGTTTCTGGGTGCTTGTGGACATGCATACAAACTTCAAAAAAAAAAAAAAAGTTTCCAGGAAAAAAAAAAAAAAAGTCAAACAATGAGCTCAGCAGCTATCCTGCCACAGAAGATTAAACTGTGACGATGCTTAGAAAATATTGCACCAAGTTCCTGGAGTTTGACTACTGGCTGCACCGGAGGTGAAGAGGAAAAACTCAGAGATGAATTACAATATTGATTAGTCCGGCAGCAGCAGCTGCCCATTCCAAAACATCAGTCTTCATTTCTCACATTTGTCTCAAGAAGGGCAGGATGCAACACTTCAAAAAAAAAATAAAATAAATAAATAAATGTAATTAGTGTCACGGCTGGACTATTCATAGTTTTGCTTAACGAGGTCTTCAATTTCAATCACTCTCACAGCTAAATTCTGCTTTCATTTCCATCATTTCATCCATAGTTTCAAAAAGAAATGTTGCACCAGGTGACGGATAAATGGAAATATCGACCTTAGTGCTAAAATACTCTAGATCAGGGAAGGTTTTGAATCGATCTCGGCAGTAAGGTGACAAACTGAACGCCGCCAGGACGCTGAGACCAGAACTTCCTCTTCTGACGCGCTTATCAAAATATTCACTAAGATACTAAACGTTTGCAGCTTCATTAAAGAATAATAATAATAAATAAATAAATCAACAAAACGTGTTTTATAAATATCAATATCAAGCCTGGAAACCTGATGTCGTAACGGAGTGAATGTTTTGTTTCTAACCTAATCTCTGCTGGGCTTGCAGGGCGCAGCCGGTTGCCACGGCAACGGGTGTGCTTAAAGGACAAAGAGAGAGAGAGAGAGAGAGAGAGAGAGAGAGAGAGAGAGAGAGAGAAAGAGAGAGAGAGAAAGTGGGAGTGGTTTTGAGTTGATCACCTGTTTGGGTTGTTTTACCTTTGTTTACCTTTGCTGTGGCGCGTCACAGCCGCTGTAGTTTCTGAACGTTCAACAAACGACCTACTTGGACTAATGACCTCGCTCGCTTGTGAGTTTACGTCACTCACAACAAACATCAAATAGGACAAATATATTTCATTAAGTTTTAACAAACAAATGGCTTCTACCGCGATAATTATGTGAAATTAAATGGATTATATTCCAACTTCAGAAGATTTACCTTTATCTTCACAGAGCTCTTTGGTTCCTCCTATCAGTCTTTCTCATATTGACGTCATCAAACCAAATTTCAGCTCTACCATAACTGACTGACCTGCTGGCCTCAGGTTTGCAACCAGCTTCTGACTGAGAAACCAGTAACCTGCTCCCAGTGTCAGAATCTCACCGAGGAAGAAACTGCGTTAGGTTTTCTATCACTTTATCATTTCTGCTGGAACCGATAAGTCGAAGTAGAATTTAATTTACGAAAAAATGCAGGTTTTCTTATACTGAGCATTTCGAAAACATTACCAATGCGGTTAACAACTTTTACCGACTTCTGTAAATATATCTGAGCCATTTTCCTCTCTTATCGATCATTATTAAACCGATCTAAAAGCTGTTTTTTTGGGGGGTTTTTAAAATCAAGATTAGGATTTAAATCAGTAGTTTCAGTGGGTGTAGCGGGTATTATTACATTATACGTAATATATAACAACGTATGCACGCAATAGTACTATAAAGTAATGATAATCACAAAAAGTGAGTTGTGTTCAGGGAAATTGTTCCTTAAATCTTAACCCAATCAACACTGGGTGTTTTGAACCAACCATGGGTAGGAATAATTTTGGTTTCCCCTGTTTTGTATGTAACTAGGACCAAAACATTCCCAATGAAATAAACTGCTGTTGTTTATACACTTGTATAAAGTGTCAGTGTAAAACTGAAGTCAATAGCAATGTGGCAGGTTTTTGTGCACTTTTCCCCCCCATAAGATTTTACCAATGAATTGCTTCAAAACATCAGCAATTGCTGTGAAGTAAATCAGTCCAGGTTTGGCTACTTTACAGGTCATTTGCTTTTCACGACTCTTTCAAACCAGACGTCGTCGGAGTGAAAACAAAAACCAAACAAACAAACAAAAAAACGTTTCACAAATACAAATCTTTGTTTGAATCCAGGGCCGTGCAGAGACCAGTAAAGGGGCAGGTGCTCAAAAAAAAAAAAGGGCACATCCAATCGCATTTTAGGACAGAATATTAACAAAGTCACACAGCTTTCAGAGTTTAATGAACAATGATAAATTACAAAATTGTGAG
>CAEFZX010025251.1:0-82272 GCA_903066825.1 Alfaro cultratus
TTCTGAATCGTTTGGAGTCCTTTGTCTTTCCATGTTTTAAATGTTGAATCAGCTCTACCAGGTACAAAAAATTGGTTCTCAATAATCATTTTTAAAGTGAAATCAACTAAATAAAAGCAATATCAAGCTAACAGCTATCAGTTTTTTAGCAAGCTTCATAGGAGCGCAAGGATTGTTTTGAAGTTCATCAAAACTTAAAATCCAGATATGTGTTCTGGGTAGATTTACTTTATTTTTCAGAAACAAAGTTGTTTTGCCCCAAATGACTTGTTTTTATGAACTTGTTCTGATGTCAAACTCATGACACTGCTGGAAAATCCTTGACCGCTTCTTTGCTACGTCCAGCCTCGCCATTTTTGACATGATACATATTCTCCCTCCATGGAGCCCGGATCAGAAAGTGGAGCCAGCAGCCTGAAACAGAGACTTTGCCCTGGCAACATCAACACAAGTATTAATGCACAACCATCACTCTCCCTCCTGCATCTAAATGTTTCATTACAGCCAAAGCGCAGACACAATTTCGCGGCCTATATGGGGCCACTTACAAGCAAGCGCGCTCTCTTAAGGGAAAAGCAAAGCATGACAAATTGAAATAAATGAGAGAGGGAGAGATGGGAAGAAATGTGTAGGAGGAGGATGACAACCACAAGGTCTCCATATGGCC
Organism: Alfaro cultratus; assembly: GCA_903066825.1. NCBI lineage: Eukaryota > Metazoa > Chordata > Actinopteri > Cyprinodontiformes > Poeciliidae > Alfaro > Alfaro cultratus. The sequence goes on from CAEFZX010025251.1 coordinate 668, forward strand.
TCACAGGGAAGAGAACTCATGTATTCTCTTAATATATTTTGTTTTTCTCCCATGGCTGTCAAAACTTTCTGGTTCTTTTTCACTGTCATTGATCTGTACACTTTAGCTTTGGCCAGGCTACCGACTAACAATACAGCAACAACTGCAAATGAAAAATTAACCTTACATAGGTCAACAATGATTTGACTGTTGTGTCATATCAGAAATCAGTCTTACATCATTTCTTTTAATCAATGATTGTATCTTTGATAAGTGGACAATGAATGCTGTTTTGCCAGGCGATTAAAAAAAAGCAGTCAGATGCAAACCAGACCGACACATCATATCCTTATAAGATGGATTTACAAGTAGGATAAGTTAGTATGAAATCCAGAATAGGTCTGTGCTTATTGTATTCAGCTAAAAGAGTCTGACAATTTAAACATCAAATATATGACAACTCAATTTAGATAATCGAATCAATTACTCCGCAGACACGAGATTGTAAGTAGAAAAAAAAAATATGTTCTGCCCTCAAGCCTATATTTGGAGATAATCTCATAAAGTGAAACTCTGAGCATTTCTCTATGTCATATGGTGAGATTTATGACACTGGTAGGTTTAAAACAAGCAAACAAACTGAAAAAACTCTCAACAATCAAGAATGAAAAGTTGAAACACATGTGAGAATAAAATGGGCTTTCACTCAGATATTTTGTTGTTGTTTTAAAACAGTGCCTCGCCAAAGTATACAGACCCCTGGAACTTTTTCATGTTTTGAAAACTCAAAACATGACTTGACGAACAGAAATTCAGCAGTATTTAATTTATTAGATAGACCAACAACAACAGGAGGCAGCTGCAAAGAAGGAGATAAATGCTATGCAGCTTCTGAATTTTACCAATAAAAATCAGAAAAGTGTCATTTATATTATCATTCAACTTTTCAGGAATAAAGACAGACTTTTTACTACAGGCTCCATTATTTGTAAAAAAAAAAAATAAAATAAATAAAAAATAATAATAATTTAAAAAAAAGAAAGAAAGCTAAATCTGAGCTAATTCTTTTATAACTTAACCCTAGAATGATTTTTCCAAAACTTTATCCCTGATCTGTTTAATGTGATCCTTGGTCTCCATGATGCTGTGATCTGAGGTCTTTACAGAACAGATGCATTTATATTGAGATGGCACAACAATCATCTACAGGCAGGTGGCTGTATTTAATTTTACTTTGGTTAATTAGAGTAAAAGAGGCCAAATACAAATGCATGGCATCTTAGATTTAAAAAAACTGGGAAACTTATGTATCACTTTCCTTTCCATTCACAATTGGGCAAAACTTCATGGTTTTTCCAATTGCCCAAAATATAGACTGAAGATTGTGGCCATAATGAGACAGAATGTGAAAACAGGCATTGCAAGGCAACAGTCAATGGGCCTTTAAGTATCTTACATACACACACACACGCCCAGACACGCACACACACATCCTCATAACCTAAAACCATCAATGCTGTCACATCATCAAGGCCAAGAAGACATTCCATTCCACCAAGTGAGCCGTCATGGCAACCAGAGCCCTTTCATCTACCAATTTTTCATGCATACACTGTTTGTTACATAACCCCCCCTCCTAACACACTTACACACTCCTCAATCTCGAAGCCCCGACCTCACCTAACAGCTCCTCCACCAGCAGCCAGTCAGTCAATCACACTTCAGTCTCATCTCTCTCCTCTGATTGGCTTGTTCCTTGTCTTGACCTTCACGCACAGCTGGCTGCTCGAATGACAATGAGCAGGCAATCACCTGTTCTGCTGTCAGTCCACAAAAAAAAAGAGCAGCACTGACTAGAACACTTGTTGCATTAAGTCGCTTAGACTCGAGTGAATCTCAAAAATTATTCCGAAATTGAGAGTTGGGATCTGAAAAATAGAACCGACCTGGGAATTTTTCTTTTAGTCACACCTCTCGATCTGTGCCAAATCCCTCCACACACACGGCCTGGTGATATTTGGTTTCTTCCAATGAAAAGGAAACCAGCTATTTGTGGTTAATAAATTAAGGGGCACTTAATATGTATTTTCCAGGCATATAATTCCATTTTATAGCACAATCAAGTGCTATATAGCATTACCTTCAGTTGTTATAAAAATGCTGTATATGTCAAATATGACTTGAAAGAAATTTAACATTGTAATTTAATACCTTGAAATTGGGCCTTTGTCTTTTAAGAAAGCCTCAGTACTCCCAAGTGTTTTGCAAGATTCAAGGATTTCTCCTGTTTAGGAGGTAACTCTAGGTACGTTTTTGATGAACATGACATGATGTAAAGCTCAAAAAAGTAAATTTTACATAATAGGACCCCTTTAATGATCAATCACTTTAAAATACTTTCCAGGAAATAAAGATATCATTTTTATATCACTAAAAAGAAAAGAGACACATCTTTGAAAGTTTTTTATTTTTATTTTTTATGAATGAGCTGTGATCAAATCAAAATATGAAACAGTCCAAATAAAATCTGGCTGTGAAAATAACTTACTGGGAAGGCAATATGGGGTTTCAGAGGAAGAAATATATCTAAAGCTAAATTATCAATGTTTATTGTCAGTTTGGTATCTTTTAATTGTGAAAAAGTTTTGTGGGAAGTTGGTGTGCAAACTCAACGAAGCATTCGTTTTACATATTTTATGACATTTACTGCAGATCTGAAAAGTGTGGGGTGCATTTCAATTCGGCCTTTCTGAGTTAAGACCTTGTCGTGCCATGCTATGTTGTCTTTTAGGATCTGTCTCCATCAGCTTTACACATCAAGAGACTGAAATATTTTGCTCACTCTGCTTGCCCAACTCTGACTGGTTTTCTGTTCCTGACGAAGGAAAGTATCCCCATCATGATAGCACCACCATCTTGTTGAGATGGTGTGCTCATGTACAATTGTAGTTTTCAGTCATAAAATGTCCCTTGCAAGTGTGCCAGCAATTTCAGTTCTTGCCCCTATTTGACCAGAGCATATCCTTGCGCTGCAGAACATGCAACAATGTCTTTCACCCTAAAATATAATTCAGGAGAGTACAAATAGTCTTGTTGACAGATTCTCACACCCTGGAGCTGCTTCAGATCAGATGGATTTGTGCTGAGATTAAATTAATCACAGATTCAATCTTATTGGGAGACTCCTGAAGGCAACTGGATGAATTGGAATTTGCGTTAGGGTGACAGGCCAAAGGAGGCTAATTTCAATTTCACGTCAGACTTTCAAGATTCCTATTAGACTTATAATTTTAGTGTTAAAAATGCATTTCTGTGAACAGAATCAAATCCTTGTTATTGTATTATGTACAACTGATTCATGTATATATATATAAGGAGAATTGTTTTGTCCTCCTCACATGCTTATTGTCTGAAAACACATTTCTTCATAGGTGGGTTTTCTTCTTGTTTTATCCTCCTCCTTCTGCAGTCTTACCAGATTTGTAAAGAATTCAGTTAGTTATCTGGAGACCTGCCTTGCCTTTGATATGAACTCTAGTAGATGTTTTATTTACATTTCGTGTCGACACCGTTTCACTTCAGAAACAATGAATTTTCTCACATCTGTCTTCAGAAGCATTGACAACAGAGCTGTTATCTCCATCTCCATTCCCTTCATCGTCGCCCAGCCCATTACCAAACGAAAGAGGAACCTCATGCACTTCTCTGTCTTCCCGGCCTTCTTCCCACTCGTCTGACTACAGATGTGTCTGGGCTGGATGGCTGAGAGGGAGAATAAAGAAAAAGATTTGTTGGCGTATTGGCTCTGGCATTTTGAAACAACAAGAGACAAAGACAGCAGAGATTAGAAGGGGAGCTTTGTTCTGTCTGTCTTTGTTCTGAATAATCTGATCACATGTGCAAAACAGAGACGCTGGTTCAAGATAACAACCAAAATATGAGCCAGAGCAGGCTTTTTGGAGTTAAGTCAAAAGGTGCAGCTGATTTCATGAGTATTTGAGTTGAAGATGTGCATCTAGACTATCGGTGCTAAACTGTGTTTGACAAAACGGTATTAATTAAAAAGATTTTGAAAGTGTTGAATCACACATTTTTAGCTTTTATTACACTTTAAGATGAGCTTATGTTTTGTCCTTCGTTATTCCCATCTCTCTGTCTACATGATTGTTGATGCACAGACCAATATGTTTTAGAGTTAGTAAATCATACTACATTGCTCTAAGCAACGCGCAGTAGCATTTCTGCTTCATTTATTGCAAGAGAAACAGAAAGCATTTCTGTTTCATTTATTGCAAGCATTCAGTTTTCAGGTTCAAAAGCGTCTGAGAATAAGAAGTCTCTTTACTCAACTCAAATTTAGGACCTTATCGAATGAGGCATTTCTTTAAACTTTGCCATCCAATTCCAGATCATAATATTCACACCTATTCCCCAAGTATTTATTGTTTGATGCAGCATGTAAATCCAAGTATCTGGAGGCACAGTGAAATTGGTTGTCATTTCATTTGATTTGCTGGGAGTGTTGAGGAATTATTATTTTCCTCCGGCGTGGATTTACTTTGCAGAGCTAAATAGCAGCTAAATGCAGGAGGGAGGAAGCAAAGTGCCTTCCAGTCTGCATCCAGTGTTTCCATAGTTATGAAAGTTATGAGAACAAAATGCAAATTTACTTCATTTTCTGTGCATTGTTACATTTTAGGCAAATAGAGGATAAAAACATCACTTTTGGAAAGTGGAAGAATAAATTCAAGTACATGTGCATCTGGAGTTTCAGATAGCTTTGTTTAAAACACTGTAAGCTATTTATCTCTTTCTTTATTGTTTTCTGTTGCCTGTTTGTGTCAGTTTGGAATTGCTTAGCACTGCTTTGCCCCCAAAGTCCATACAAAAGTCCCAAGAAAAAAGTAGGCGGCTGTCATGTCATATTGGAACACATTTAGAGGACTCCTTACTTCCTGTTGACATTTTTTAGTAACTTCACCTTTTAATACTCTTAACGTAATATATTAAAATAGTAAGGACAAAAACAGTCATTCTACATTTTTTATTAAGCATCTAAAATAAATTCACTGTTACTGCCCAAATTGTTACCTATTATTTGTGCATGCATGACACAAGATAAACACTATTTGCCACACACCAAAAATAATTAGGCGTTATAGTTGTGAAAGTTTACGATATTCATCTTTAAGCTTACATCTACTTTTGCTTCAGGTTGTTCATGTTGAACATTTTCTGATTCCATCTAGCTTAATGTTAATTATGTCAAGACAAATATTTTTGTTCAATTTACAGTTACAAGACAACGTAGGTGTTTGTTTTGAGTTAAACTTAATCTCCTTTGGTTGAGGTCAGAAAAAGTTCTCATTGTCCTTTTCTTCCATCTTATTTCCTGCAATAATTATGATGTCTATTAAAAGCTTCAATGATGCAAAGAACAACATGTGAATGTGTGAAAACATTTGCCAACGTTTGATGTCATGGCAACAATTTGGTTGTAAATTAATGTGTCTTTGTTGTTCGGCAGCTGAATAGAAGGAGGAACGCGACACTGAAAGGCAGCTCATTGCGCCGCTGGATGAATACTAATAATCTGTCATCTCTTTTTCTCTGTTCTTTATCCGGTATCCTTCAAAGCCCCATGCGCCTGGTTCTCATTCGTTCACGCAGCTTTGTAAAAAAAAAGAAAGGGTCAAAGAGCAGCCTCATCAAAGGGTCATTTGTAAGTCCCAATGGGGAAGCAGGTCTGCTTTTTTTCCCTTAATGAGCTTGGCTCAATGCAACTGTTTTTAGGTGACAATGGGAATGGTTATGCTTCTAAATGAAGCTCTATGAAAGCAAACTGTGAAATCAGGCAACTTTGTTTGCTAAAGAGAATAAATAATGTAGATCGGCAGAACAGTTTGCTGGAAAGCTATTTATATGGAAACAAATTTATGTAAAACCGTGAAGCTTGGCCTCCCAACCAGTCTCCCCTGCATGTATTTGCCACAAATGAAAATAAATGCACATGCTCACCTAAATTATATTAATAATTTGAGTAAGCCACTTTTAACTCGAATTTGCAGTTATATTAGACCTTATTTTTTAACTAAGCTGGTTTTAGTGTGCTATATGTAAAGGCATAATCATAGTCACTAAACAGATAAAAAAAATCATGCCCTCATAGCATAACTTTGAAGTAATCTACTAATTTATAAAAACAAACACATGAACACGCACACATGAAAACTGCTCCTCGGGCAACAATAATCAATTAGAATATTCTGGCAAAGGCTGGCTGCACCATGTAAATGATTTGATACAAATGAGCCTTTCCTAATTAAACGGTCTAATTTGCTAAAAGGTGTGTGAACATGTGTGTGTGACAGAGAAAGGAAGGCTTGTGCTAGGGCCAGCTGAAACATGTAACAACAACTAAAAAGCCCAGGGTGCTGCAGTAGATGATAAATGGTAGTAGAGCTGTGGCTTTTTTCTGAAGGTGTTATAATAAACACGGAATATGCTTTTGTTTTTGAGAAATGATTTAGTTGAGTTTCAGTTCAGTCGAGATGATCAGAAGTCATCTGCCTTAAGGAAAGATTATGTGAGTTAAATATGTTCAGATGTGCCCTGCAGAATCACTCTGCTTATTTGTCTGACCCAAACCGCAGATCTGACCTCCAGGTTGGAAAGTGCAAACTTTAACTACAACTTGGACATGGAGTTTTGGAAATGTATGTGAGAGGTCAGTAGTGTCCAGATTTTTTTTTTTTCTTCACAGGGGCCAAATTAATCAATTCAGAAGTACTGGCATGCTCCAAGAATATAAAGAAAAACAAAAAAAGCAAAATTACGCTGTGATTTAATTTAAAAATTTGTCCACCCAATGATAAATAAGCAAATAAAATTGTAATTAAACACATGAAGTTGTCAGTATTCTTGTAAGAAAGGAACGTGTAAATCATTTTTGAACCAAAACCGAAAAAGCATTTTGAATGTTTTCCTTTATTGGAAGAAAGGCATGTAGGCTTTCTTTTGGACTTGATTGAATAAAAATGAAAAGAAAAAATTACCAGTGATCACTAAATAATTTAGGCAAGCTTAATAAATAAGTACCACCAAAGTTTGCTTTTGATTAAAAGTCACTGGATATATGTCCTGTTTACTCTGGAATTAAAGAGAATCTAAAAATTGTGGTTATGAAAATATAAGAGGAAAGAGAACACTTTTTGTTCTCCCTGACATTATTTCCATCATAAGAAGATTTTAATTTGTCTGTAATAATTTAGCAATCCTTGAAAATAAAAAAAATCTGCATTTGCGTCAATTGCTTGTGCTGGTATTCTAGATTCTTGAATTACAGTCAAGAGCCACATAAAATCAGGCCAGGATCTGCAAATGGGCCCAGGCCAAACTTTGGACATTCCTGCAATATGTTGTGGGAAAGTGACTTCAAAGTCCCAGGAAAGTACAGGCGGTGTTACACAGTGTTACCAAAATAAATACTTGCAGTTATTTTCCATAACATTAATGTCCTGTTTAAGTATGAAGTATTTCTTACTTTTGAGAAAAATCACCAATGGGGTAAATATTATCAGCCATGATTAGGGGAAAGCTGATTTTCCTTTAAGAATAATTGTCTCCCTGCATTTGATACCAACTACGTCAGATTTATGCACATTTTAACAAGTTCTGCGGTATCAGTGGTATCAGAATCCCTTATTAAATCAATCAACAGGAGAGCAATGGCTACATGCAGCACAGTTCTCCCCTGTGTTTCCTAACATAAATGTGATGCAGTAGTCCAACTAATGAGGCACAGTCCTAGCAGCATCAGCAGGTGATGCGATTGAAGCAAGTCTAAAGGCTATCACAAGACATTTTAATAATGGAGATGTTTGATGTCAAAATGATTCATTTTCTATATGTTGAGTCTGAATTTTCAGAATTCAGAAGATTCCAGCATAGATCAGTTCTTCTCAGGTTGTTTGCTGGCTCTTGCTTACCCCCAGGAAAAGGAGGAGGAAGAACATCACATATTGATGTCTTCTTCCAAGAGGCCAGATCATGGCACTGTAGTTATTTGCATGTAGGTCATGGATGGTTTGTTTCAGCTGCTTGGTCGGATCTCTGCTGTCAGTGCAATGGCAAGGCACAAAGCAAATTTGAACTACAAAGTGTGTTACATTAAATCGTGTGCAATGCTGCAGCTCAGTGTTGTTATGATGAGCCACTACAGTAGTCCAGCTTCAGATTCTCCAGTGACCAAACCATTTGCTCAATGGTCGCACATTGTTGATAAGCTGCTGCTGCTAAGACCAGGCTCCTCCATGCTGTAGCAAAGATGCAGATATGCTGCCACTAAGATAATGAACCCACACCACTGAAACATGGAAGTACTATGCTTTCTTAAAATTATTGGAGAGCTATAATGTTTTATCATTTGTGACAGGGAGCTTGTTTGTATTTTCCAAAAGGTCTCCTTACAGAGACCACATACATTCTGGCTGCTTTTGGTGCTGTTTCATAAAGAGGCCAAAACAGCAGCTGACCACTGAACCGCAACACATTTTAAAGAAGTTTTTTATTGTTGTTGTGATCAAATATTAGAAATTTGTTTTTAATCTCATGTTAATGCCCTGTGTCGTACTGATTTCACCTCTCAAGCGAATTTTCTCAAACTCAAAAATCAAAGTTTGAAAGCATTCAAAACTCAAGTTCCCAAACTACGCAACTTTAAAAGTCAACTTCTTACAGCTCACCACTTTCGTCTGGAACCTATGCATATCACACCAACCACTTGTCACAGATTCTCTGTATGATATGCTATAAAAGCCTGTTACCAGCTCCACACAATAAGGTCACACATCAGAGTGTCAGGATGAAGGTGTTTGCTTTTTATTTTACTTCACTCATCCACCCCCACAATCGCTCTCCAGCTCCGTGCGCCCTGAAAGGTGCGCCGACTGATGGATGAAGTATTTGGGGGCGTAGACTGTCTTTATGACAGATCTGGGTTGACTGCTTTTCATCCTCATCTCTGGATCCCCGTATCGTCTGCTTTACAGGAGCAACAGGCGGTCTTCTTTGGTGTTCCAGCACTAACCATCTGTATGCCGCATTAAACATGCAGCCACATGCAGGCATGCTCCGGTGGCTGTTTTACAATCTCTCGTCTCATTTCTCTCCAACATTTCCAGACACACCTAACTCGTCCTGACCCTGTGGCTCTCTGTATCTTCTGCATCACACTTTCCAATATGAACAGCCAGGCGTCCCCTGGTGTCAATAAATCATTCTTGAGCAGCTCTATCAGTCTTAATCAACCACTATGTAAACACTGCTACTAATCCATCACCAGACAGCCTAACTCCCACTTGGTGGTGTCCTCGACTTTATTATATCTAGCAGCGCTCACCTGGGACTTTCAGGTCAGTTAAGTTGTGAGAAGAGCAATGTCTTGATGTTTTCACTGTCCGTGGCCTTCAGTAACCTGCTACTCTCAGAGAGAGAGAGACGCATCAGACACAAAGGTTCTGGTGGCATACAGACAAAAGACACAGATAAAAGAATTTGACTTTAGATGATGATTATTAATAAGAGCTCTGACGACCAGAAAAGATAAAAGGTGTACAGACAAATTTCAAATAAAAACAGAGAGTTAAATTACTACTGCCAGTCCTAAGTGATATATCATAGGTGAGTGTGAAATGCACAGTCTTGCAAAATCATTCTCACCCTATAGACACTTTTCCACTTTTATAACCACAACGCGAAAGACCTATATTATATAGTAACTTTATCTAAAGGACTAACACAAATTAGTGTCAAATTGGGAGGAGGAACAAGAAGTATACATGTTTTACAAATAAAAATAAGAAAAGTGTGGCAGGCTTTTATGTTCAGTTACCTTTAGCCTTACCACTGAATAGCATATTAAATCAAAAACGCAGATGTCCTTTGAAGGCCTCAGATGCTTGTTAAAGACCATTAATCAACTAACAGCATCATGGTGAGCAAGGAACACTGCAGACAGATCAGGTAGAAAGTTATGGAAAGGTTTACAGCAGGGTTAAGTTTTAGAACAATATCCCAGAGATGTGGTGTGTAATCAGAAAAGTGATTACACAGACGTAGCTGTCCTTATGGCAAATGAGAGCAATAATCAGATAAGCAGCCACGAGGCCAATGGTTACTCTAGAAGAGCTCCAGAGATAAACATCTCGGGGGAGGAGGGTGAGGACTGATAACCTGAGCAGGGTGTACTCTGCTCTAGCTCAAAACCCTCTGGAGATGGACTCCAGCTCTGCTGCCATCTTCCATGGGACAAACGGTTCTAGACGAGGGAAGAATGTTTTAAAATGTACACTTCTCAAGCTGTGAAAGGCTTTAAGGCATTATTATGCAAATCAAATGCATTCTAATTAACTGACTTGTCATACTGGTGTTAATATACCTTCCTGTTGTCCTCGGGTCAAAATGACCCGCCACTGTGTTAAAACCCTCCCATTACATTACTTCCAGTTGACCCGAGGACAACAGGAAGGTTAAGAGCAGAGTGGCAAAAAAGAAAACCTCCTTTTTTTTTTTTTTTTTTTTTTTTTAAACAAAAGCATGCAGATCATGCTAAATGTTTTGATTTAAGGGTTGCCCTGTAGAAAATCTACCCAACAATCCAAGTCACAAGAGAAAGTCCAGATTGTGCTGTAAGAATGTTTTTTTGAGCAGAGTAACACAGGAAGACAATGGCCAGGCTGATAATAAAGTAAAGATGTGGTGCTTTTACTCAAGGTGTTGTAAAAACCTTATGTAGTAGAAAGTAATGTAGTCTGGACTTTAAAGCTCTGTACTTGCTTAAAAAGATTTGTGTGCAGACAAGCATCAACACCTAGAATACTAAATTAAAACCAGATGTCAAAAATACGTGAGCTACAATCAATTTCCTTCATCTTAAAGTGCAAAGCTTTATCCATTATCTAACCTATACTTGAAAACATGCAGTATAAAAGATAACAATTTCAGTATTGAACAACTAATATTAACATTGTAAGTGACCTTCTGCTACCAAGCCAATGATTTTTCATTCTCACTCTCCCAAGATAGCAACATTTCTTCCTGCAGGGCTTCCCAAGGCACTTATTGATTTTTCTGCAGGCTATACATTAACCAGGCCCACTGGACAATATGAGAGAACAACACAACATAAAGTTCAAAATAGATGATCTCACAGAATTTGATCTAACAAGACACTGTGGATTTGTCTCACTGCAATTTCACCATATCCACACAAAAAACACACAGTAAGCATTTAATATCATGGTAAATCAGACCTAATATAATGAATTAGTTAAAGTGTGGAAAGGGCAGGAAAAAAGAGGGTCAGAGGACATCAGTCTAATTTTTGTGACCACCATTAGAACAACATAATAAGATGGAGGGTATCTAATTTAAAGGGAGTGTTAAAGCAAATTGCAGATACTAAAGCAGAAGTGAATAAATTAAAGTACAACAATTTAATTTTCATGAGATTGTTCCTCAGCTGCTGCCTCCTTTAGAAACATATTTTTGCCAAACGGAATCCAAACAATTGCATATCTGATTGCACAGTGGATTCAGCAAGAGAGATAAAGGGAAGGAACAGAAATGAGAAGGGGAATACATGCTGAGAAACAAAACCGAGTTCCATTAACATGACAGTAACCTCCTCTGAGAGATGCACCACCTTGCAAATGTGACAACTATACTGTCATATTTTCAGTTCTGTGTAGTGCACTTTCTCTTCTAGCTAGTTGTTGTGAGCCCAGGATTTGTGCCTGTTTGTTAGTAAGCCGTGCTCCTCTTGCAATGTATTTGTCATAAAAATTAAAAAAAAAGACAAAATTGGTAGCTATGCTAATTGGGGCACCAAAAACATTAAATATTTTCTGATGTGATCCTAATGTAAACTACATCCCGAAAATAGGGATGGGTATACATACAGCACATCACAAATTAATATGAAAAAATTAAAAATACAAATTACACAAAGGGACATGATTATAGAGTATGCTCAAATTGCAGTAGCTGGTATAACATTTCAATCTTAACAATAACAGGTTATTATTGTTATTATTGTAGAAAGATCAGGTGTCAAACAGTCTGGGAAGAAAAACATGAGTATCTCAAGGTAACAGCTTTTCCTGTTGCAAGTGCATTGTTTTCTACCACACTTTTTTCTTCCACTCAACTTTGCCTTAATGTACATGAATACTGTGTGTCCACTCTCATATTTCTTTACTATGATCCTACCTTCCATGTGTAGAATGGCTTTCTGCTGATAAAATATCGAGTTGACAGTTTTCAAATACAAGTCATAATAGACTATTTTTACATAAAAATACACCTTTCAATAGTCCAGTGGTGTTTTCAAATCATAGTAAGATAACTCACGGAGACACTATCCATTACTGTATGCCTCACTCGTCTTTGGAATATGTGTGAAAAAGGACAATACGCAACCCAAATGTAAATGTTACCCTCCAATGTACTGTCACAGATTATTGTTTTAGCTATTCCCCATCTTCAGCCCCTTGCTAAGTTGTAATTGCAAAGGCTTAACAGCAAAGTCCAGAAGTATTCATGTCTGGATGCATTTGAAGGCATCTGGCAGTAGAGCCAGAGGCCTTCAACTTTCCACATTTGTAGCAGCATCGGAGGTTTTATGTAAATGCAATCACAAGAACAACTACTGACTTCTTTTCCAGATAAGCAACAATGGCTGAGAGTAAACTGTTGAGCTCAGGCTTCACACACAGTTTCTTTTTGCTTTTATTTTAATGATAAAAAGTGTTTTGAAGAAGAAATAAGCACAGCATAAAAAGCTGAGAAGCACATAAAAACAAATAATTCTAAACAAACAATTTATGTTTGTCCTTGGAGCAAAATAGGAGTGTCACAGCATTCTGTAAGGACCTTATCTATATACTAGAAATGTTTTTGTTTTGATGGCTCCACATAATGAAACATGTACATATAGATCTGACACATTTATTTTTCGTCAGACCTATCGTAAAAACGCAGCCTGTTTTTAGATTTTGGAGACTGTATTGTTAAACTGCCACATTCTGGTTCTCTGGGATGACTACAGGAACTTCACAGTGACTTTGCACAAACAGCAGCAAAGAACATTGCAGTTCTATAAGTGGAAATGAGAACTAAAAACAAAACAGAATTTCCACTAAACTTTCTGTTTACACAGAGCCCAACCAAGTCACCATGAACAGCTAGCTGCTAAAAAAGGGTTAAAAAAGTAGGATTGTTTATGAAGTATTTTTTTGTTTTTGTCATGTAGAAACCATTTTCTACATGAAAATGGTAGGCTGCATTTATTGACTGTTTTTAGGTGTGTAAAATACACTAAATGAAGTTCAAATATTTGTTTTCAGTGCCATATTGATCCTACCATATACATTACAATGGGAATGTATATTTCTATTGCTAAAGTATTCATCATTTGCTTCAGCTAAACCAAGCTGAAGAACAGGTTAGCAAATTCTACATGCTAACATTCATGACAGTGGGACAGAAAAAGTTTTCTTTTTTTTCTGGCATCACTACCAGACATGTTGGCATGTTGTGATGGCACCTAAGTGACCTCAAAATGCTGCTTTTTGCTGCACATTGCAAACAGAGAGTTTTGGCTTTCTGCACAGTTTGCATTGTGGAAAGACAAATATTGGAGCAGTCTTGTGTCAAGTGCCTAAAACAAAATGGGCCTGTGTGTCACACACAGTATTTATGCCTCATAAACAGAAATACTTTTATAACAAGATGGGATTTTTGGGGTTTTTTTGCAATGTGTATCGAAGACTATAATATCATGTTGGAAAATAAAAACCTTACTGCCTTACAACAACAATAATAGCAATAATAATATTAATGTTATTATTATTAATAATGATAATAATGATAATAATAATAATAATAGTTTGTTAGTGGATAAAGAATCAAAATACAGCTAAAAGAACACACCCATTGCTTTAATGCATAGCATTCAGAAAAATACCAAGCATGTTTGTTAGATATTAAAATGTGCCGTGACTGAAACTATTTTGCTCTCCGATAACAGGCAGTTATTTACTTAGCTGTGCATGAAACCATGAAGCTCAATTTTAGCTGTTTACTGAATGTATTTTCTAAGAAAAGTCAAATATAAAATGAGAATGACTTCGAAGCAATGAAATAGAAAGATGATTTATAAGTAAATGCAGGTTGTGTGTTTGTGTGAAAGAGAAGAAGAGCAGCAAAGTGTGTTGCTGCTTTATGAAATTCTAACAAGGGGGCAAAGGGATACCTCCCCTTTTCATTAGCTGGCTGTTTTTGGTGCTCTCACATCTTGCTGGCTCTGTGCCAGCCCACACTCTCCCACTGTCTCCAACTCAAAAATAACCGAATGCATTATTCAGCAGGGCCCTGTGCCCGCCCTTGCTTCTCTTAAATATTAAAATCTGAAAACTGATTTATCTTTCAAAATCCATCCGAATCACACAAGTCTTTCCTGTGCAAACATTTGATTTTTCAAGCAGATAAATGAGATGGTGGCTGGGTGCTGAGAAGGAAAAAGGGCAGATTTAGGACATTTCTAGCTGCTAACATTATAACAAAGAATTCGTGTTGCCGAAGATTTATGATGGCAGGTGTTTGAGACATAATCACTTCAATTACTGGGGATTGAAACTATTCATTCTCACTTTTCTTTTAATTAATCTGCCATTTTTGACATAATTATTATTATTTCAGAACTTCACTTCACAAGAAGGAGGTTTAAGTTGTGGGTATAATGCTGTTCAAAAGTCTGGGGATGTAAAATAAGCTGCACTGTTGACAGCTGACAGTTTCTACAACTAAAACTAACATTTAGACTTTTGAAGGCTCAATAAAGGCCTAATTATATGTCATTTGTTTATAACATTTTACAAGTAGACACATCTCCGCATTTGTAGAAATTATTCAGGATTTCCCAATCATTTCTTTAATGTTCAGTATTGGAATCCAAATACAGTGTGGTGGCAGTATTTGCAAGATTTCTTCTGTTTCAACATTTTTGTTACACTTAATTGCTTCAAGTCATTAAACCACCTTTTTTTTAACGAGGTAAATGTATTCTGGGTAACTACAAAAAGCAGATTTCAATACATTTGAATGATTTTTCTGAAATTAATGAAATTTGATTTAATTTAATTTAATTTGCATGCTGCATGCTGCAGCATGCAACTTTTATATAAAAAAAGTGTTTTACACATTAAAACTGTCACTATGTTGTGACATTATGAGAGAGATAATCTGTGAAAAAAAAAAAAAAAGAAGACTCGAGCTCCTCCACCTGTCTTACAGCTATCTGCAGAAATACACCGCTTGGTCAGAAACAACCAATCGGAGCCAGGACATTTACAATGGAGTAGATCTATTCTCCAAGTTTTTTCATGCACACAGCTGACAAGAAGCACAGAGAATTGAATTATGAGTCATAAAAACAGAGAGTAATCAGGATGGTGGAAGCTTTCAGCAGTCAGTGTCACATGAAAACATTGTCAGCAGGAACAAGACTTGAGTTTATGGAAGACAGTAGCTGTATGTGGTCAGATGCGTTTAAAACTAAGCATGCATTATGAAACACATTGTCAGTACACTATATTTGCTAACTTAACCAGTGAAGTGTGTGTTAAAGCAGCATATTATCGAATGCTGTCCTGCAGGATCTGAACTTTGCAGTGGCAAATGCCTTTGGTTTACATGCTTTGCATTAGGGGCAAGGAAATCTTGATTTTTCTTATTGCAAATTACTGTTTATGCATCATGGAACATTTTAAAAATGCAAATGCTGATTTTCAAAGATTTGCAGTAGTTTGTCTTACAGTCATGAAGCTTTTCTTACAAGCCAACGTTTTTCCCAAATACTCTCAGGTTTGAATTTCTAGTTTTTACTAAAGAAACCTGGGCTTGTAAGTAATCTTTGATTTAATACCATTTTTTTATTTTTTTTTTTACATTAAGACAACTGATTAGGTCTTAAAACCTAATAACTCCCAAATTAAGAAAGAATAGCTTCTAACAAAATTACATGTGTCTCAGTTAATGGCTTCACTAGTACTTTGTTCTGTCTGCTTAACAGGACAACTGTAGGCGTTTGGTGAGGTGGCACTATAAATATGGCTCCTTAATCAGCTTTGTTTGTTTTTATACTATCACACACATACATACAGATAAAGGTTTATGAGAGAAACTGCTTTATTGTAATCATTTCTTAATTTAGGAAGATTCCTCAGTTGACAGTTGTGTTTTCTTGTCTCTCTCATTTTGAAGAATGACTTGGGGCTTTGAGTTGAGTTGTATTTCTATCCCAGGAAGGAAAACAGGAAATCATGCATTGTGAAAATGACACACTCAAAACATAAAACATGTATTATACAAGATGCATCATGCGATTATTACTTAATGTTAGATTTCCCCTGAGTAAAAGTTTGAATTTATTTTTTAAATGGGGAGATTGCTTCCTAAATGGAAGATGGATTTATTTTAAGGCATTTCACACACCATTACACGAAGAGGCACATGATACTTAAACATCTAGAAGAATAGAAAGAACAGCATTTTCCCCTCATTTCCTGTTTAGCAGATAATGCATTTCCTCTTTGCAGTCTGGCAATTTATTCTGAAGCACAAAAAAGTATTCATGGGCCACATCTTCAATTTACTTAATTAGTCTATTCTTTTTGGAACATTTTTATAAATACCCGCTCATTTGTCTGTTGTGGTAATTACAAGCCACAAGCTATTATGTAAGCTATCCGCAGAAGCTATATCTTAAATAAAGTGGGAAGCTGTGTGGGTGGTGGAATCATACAGAAGCCTCTTTAATGTTTTAGAAAATATTTCTAATAGCCTTATGAAAAATGTTTCAAAAGCTTTCCAGACACAAGGGAGTGATCTATTTAAGTTGCTGATAGTCAGAGGCTAATTTTATTTGCTTGAATGGTAAAATTTAATCTGAATCAAATTATACTCCATGAAGAAAACCAAACACAAGCACTTATCATAATCAGAGTGAAAACATTAAAGATGATGCTCTACTTATTGTCTTTGATTTTTTTCCTATAACCTCTTTTATACATGTTTGCTGTATTTGATTTGGTGCACTGTGGTTGTTGCTACTTCCAGAAGGTGTTTGGGTTGAAACGTGGGTCTGTTCTGTTTGGGGTTTGGACGTTCTCACAGTACATGCTTTGGTTTTCTCTGGGGACAGCCCAAAACAGCAAGCATGTTAGGAAATTTATGTTCTTCTATAACATAAAAGAGCAGATTTTGGCAGAAAATTATTATTTTCCCATTATGTCTAACCAAACATCAGAAACAAACACCCCTATCCAATGCCGTTGCTCTCAGAGCAGCACACACCCTTAGGAATTTCAACATAAAAAAAACAATTATACACTTTGCATTTTGCTGGTGATGTTCTACATGTAGCAAAAATATTCTCTCAAGGCCTAGACTAAAAAGTAGGGTTGAAGCTGGAACTATTTTTTTCCAAAGAAAACACCCAGGCCTGGCTAAGTTCTCCAAGAACAATGTAAAAAAAATATACATATATTTGAAGGATCTATTTGTTTATAATTTCAGAAGGCATGTTTAGCAAGAAACAGCCCTGATTATCAAAGATAAAACTGTGAACTGCTCTGTTTCCTCAGCCTCATGTCTGGTTTAAATTCTGAATGGATTCAGAAGGGAAAAAAATGAAAGTTTTGGAATGGCCTACCTACCCTGAGTGCAAAACTGAATGTGTCAGGAAAGCCAGTGAGCTTACCTTATAGCGACTGAGGACGAGAGATCTGCGTTTAAACTAAGTAAATGTTTATTTTATTTCAACCAGATTATACATCCCAAATGTTGCATTCAAGTTTTGGGATGATTTATAGGCTCTTTTTTAAGGATGCTTAAACTTCTGAAAGCCACTGCATGTGCAGTGATGCAGCAAGGAGAATACAATACGTATTCTTTGTTAGGGTAAAGTTAAGTGTGAAAATTCTTTGTTATTATTTTTATTTTGCCTTCAGCATCTACGAAATCAGTGTTTGTCTCTTTGGGTTCAGTCTTGCTTGTAGAGCCTTTACTGCAGTACATCATAAACCTTCAACAGGAGTTGAATCTGTTTTGTTTAAAAAAAATAAAAAATGTATGCTTTAATATTTAGTGTTGTAGCAAGTGCCAGACTGATGTTCTATGACTAATTGAGATCTTAATGTCCCACTGTCATCCTCCAGCAGAAATGTAATTATCTCAACAGAAAATTTTGGTTTCAATTTAAACTCTAATTATATTATTTCCTATTCAATTGATCAGGTTTTCAGTTTCCAGAAAGAAACCATTCAAAACAGTGAAAAGTTGTCCGATGCTGTGAAGTGAAACTATTTCAACTGGACTGTTTTGCCCTTATGACAAAACTGCTCACTTATTAGAAATTCTCTTCAGCTTTTGACTAAATCTGAATTGCTTTCCCATCTTCATTCAAATTATATTGACGGCACCTTGAAGATAAACCACATATCCAGCCATTAATAATTGGAGCATTTACTCTGGATATACTGCATTGGTTCCATTATCTTCACTGTGAATCCTCTGCCTTCTGAGTATATTGCATCTGACATACGAGAGCACAAAAAGAAAATTCAGTACTATGCATGGTCACTCTAGCATGGCAGCATTCATCTCTTTCTGTTTTGAGTTGCTGTAAATAATAGGCAGAATACTCATAGTCTTCCTTCTTCATTTCCTCTGTCTCTCTCTCCTTCTGTCTGTCGTGCCCATTTTGTCGATCTGATTCAATGCGCTGATGATGGCAGTGAAATTGGCTTTCCCTACATCTACTTCCTTCCTCAGATAAATACGCTCATCAGCTCAGACCTCGAGGTCAAGCTCTGTAAGCTGCTATTTATTAGGCGCATTGATTCCAGACCAGTTGGTATTAAGAATACTTGGTCAAACTGAAAGACTCACATCTGCGTTTTAATGAAATACTTAGCATGAGCTCATTTGTTTGTGTCTGCAAGGGTAAATGCTGTGTCAAACGCCAGTCAATGCCTCTCAGGAATGTTTCTAATAACGGAGAACGCAGTTAAATTGGGATGATGGGGGAGAAATGCAATTTTACTATGTATATTTTTTTGGTGGGTCTCGGGGTGAATTTTTCTCTAAGGGAAAAGAGGTGTTTTAAGATTTGCATGACGCATGCAATACCAATATGCAAACGGACCAAATATTAGGGGTAGAAATCAAAAAGTGATTGGCAATATTCCCACTTCTATTTCAGAGGCACTGAAACCTTTTCATAGCACATTGCAGACACAACACCCTCAGCGTTACTAAAACATCAGACTCCGTTTATTCCCTGTGGACTGTAGATCTTCACCTTAATGGGCAGGTTTGCAAACGGATGCCATCACTTCCTAATCCATCTTTTTCTAAAACAGACCCAGATTGAAAACTTTGATGTGTGAAGAGGAGCAACTTAGCTGTCATATGTTTGGGGTTTCTTACAAAGTCTCATCTTTTTTCCCCTCTCAGACACGCCTCGACATACCTCTGCATGATGTCATTGTTAAACACCCTCTGATATAGAAAATAGCCACCATTAAAACTTATTCGCTCAGTCTAAGTGTCCACATTGTAACGTGTCATATTACTGTGACCTGGCAGCTGTATGGCACGGTGTGTTTTCTTAGTGGAAAAGCGTTTCTGACAGGCAGTTCAACAATCCTAGCTGAGCAAGCTGGAAATTGCCAGACACCAGTCAGCATTTGGTTTCTCTCATAAGTGCTTCACAATGCAGTTCTGTAGGACTGGAGTTAAGTATTGAAGGGCTGCTTTATGTACCATGAGGGCGACACAGTCCGCATATCAAATAACAAAAGTAGTTGCCTAAGAGAGTTTAAACTGTGTGTGTATATTTGTTGCTTAAGGGAAAATACATCTGACTAGCAGTAAGTTTTCCTCATGCTTAATGTGGAACTTTCAAGTGGAAATGTAAAGCCTCATAAATAGTAAAGCTCACCAGTGTCACTCTAAACCTTTAGCTGATTTGCTATGATTTTGGAATGCCAATATTAAAGTCTGACTACATTCTGCCTGATTCCTACCTTGCTAATACATTTATTTTTAATTTGTTATTTAATTCAGTCTCAATTTAGTTTATTTATACAGCGCCAATTCACAACTCATGCCATTTTACGGTACTTTGCATTAAAAAGGTCAGTTCAATCCAACCATATAGCCAGATTTCAAGTCAATTCCATACAAAGTTGTTAAACCATGCTGGCAAGTTCATTTTATTGTTCAAATTGGTTTAAAAGTTTTCGATCAAAGGAACCCCATCGAGTCACTGATTTGCATCATTCATGCCGTTGCAGCAATCCCTTATTATTAAATTGCATGTAGCGAGAGTGGGAAGGAAAACTCCTCTTTAACAGGAAGAAATCTCCAGCAGAAACACCATCTGCCACAACTGGCTGCGGATTTGAGAAGACAGAGCATATACACAAAAAATACAGAAGCACTCATCCAGGAGTACTTTCTATACTAAAAGAATGTAAAGATTTAATGTCAGTAGAAGCTCCTTGAGTAGCTTTATCTACGTGAGAAACACATCTAGCAGATAAAATCTTTTCAAGTATAAACGACAAAAGAGAGAACATAAAGTTAGTCACAGTCAAAGCTCAGACAGTGGCTGTATATGTCAGAAACAGGGTTAAACAATGAAAGACTGGGTAAAGTGTCGCATCTGTAGAAGAAGAGCATAAAGTTGTTGGTTAGCATAACTTTTTAAAATAAAAAAAATATATTTCTTTTGGATGCATTCAATGGAAGCCTTTAAATTCAGCAACCAACCCAGGATGCAAACAAAACTACAAATGACAGTCATTTGGGAGTTTCTTTATACAGGATTATAACAGATGGTTTTCAAGATTGTGGAAATAACTAAAGAGAGCTTTAAATTCACATAAAAAAATAACATCAAATCAGCAAATGGAAAAGGAGACATCTATGCCTGAGCTTGTCTTATTTCCCATGTTTCCCCTTTGTGACAGGAAACACTCCGAGTCTTGAGTAAAAGCAAAACCACCCAGATTATTGTTTTGGATTGGTGTTTCGTAAACAATCAATAAATCGTTATTGCTTTTTGCTCAGAACATCTATAACGGCATCAGAGAAACGGCAGCTCAGCAAAGTGCTCCTCAAATACCTATTAACCTGCCTTTCACTGTGTCACACTGGAGAAAAAAAACTTGCATAACTTTACCTCCCAATGGAAATATCAAACAAATTGCTTACATAACATAAACATAAGGACACTTGGGTTTTTGAGACTTTTTGTTGCTCTTTCGTCTCACTCTATTTTCATTGGTAAAGATGTGAGTTATCAATCTCACCTCTGTTCTTCCCAAGACCGTTCAACTATGGCACATGAAGCACCCATACATTTTATTAGATAAGGTGAGAATGCAAATATGCATTTTATATGTTACTTTGTGTTAATGAGTCAGGATTTAGAGTGGCTGGTGTGTGAAACAATCAATAATAAAACACTATTATTCATATACTGAATTCTATGGTGCTCAATGGACTTAAGATATTGACATCCAAAAGATTATTTACATATTTTAGGTTTATCAGAAGAGATAGACCTTCACAGGAGTTTTTCTTGCTTTTACAGTTTGTTCTTAATTTTAAATTATTTGTGCAGTAGACTCACATTGCTGGGATGAATGAATATTATTTATGTGGACAGTTTTTACATGGGGATTTGCCCAGGGTGAAATTAGAAAGAGGGGATTAACAAGCTTCTTATAAATTTATATATAAGTTGCACACTGAACACATTTCCTACTAGTTTTATGCACTCGCACTCAAAATTAGAGGATCCAACTACAGTACATCTGCAGTCACTCTCTCTGATCGAAGTACAGAAGAAATAAAACACATCGGTATGATTTTCAGTTATTTATGTCAGCACATCAAAATAGTTTGAAGCTGAATGTGCTGCTTTGCCAGGTGCAAAAAAGCTGGAGGTGTTATGAAAACAGGTCTAGTTAGCAAGACGATTTGTGAGATAAGCAGGAAAGATTTAAAGATTTACTCTCATCTACAATCATAAGTTCTGCTAAAATTTTGATTAACCAACGTTAAAAAAAGATGAATTGTGCAGAACGTGTTTTTTTCAAAGAACTTGAAACATGACTGTTGCTGCATCTTCTCACACATTGCAGCAGTTCACTTTTGTCATGAAGTGGCTATTTATGTGCTTTGGACGTATTTCAATTTAAAATATGTTTGAAATGGAAATATGTTCTTTTTAAACCATACTGAAATGTAAAATATCTCAATATTTTACATTTCAACATAGGGTCAGTTGTGTGAATGTTCAGTTATTGGTTGAGAGGCGTGACATACCTTTAACAAATCCCCTTCTTTTTAACTATAACTATATGTTGTCATTTATTACTAATCATTAAGGCAACTCCTGAAAGTTTATTTGTGTACGTTTTGCTTCATTTGAGTTCACCTTACAACCTGTTAAAACGCACATCTGCTACATCCTACATCAGTGCTTCCCAAACCTGTTTTTTAATTACCCTTTCCCTGCATGTTTTAGATGTGTCTCTGCTCAAGCACCTGAATCAGATGATTGCATGACCTCCTCTGCAGCAACCTAATGCTACAGAAGCCTGTTAATCCCTCATTCATTTAAATCAGGTGTTTGGAATCAAGGAGACCCCTAAAACATGCAGGGCAGGGTCCCGTGCAGACCAGGCTGGGGAAACAATGTCCTACATCATTTAGTGACAGATAAAGAACAGCACAAACATAAATGAATATAAATAAATATCCATTAGCATGATCTTTGCTACTGGAGTCCCACTGGACAACCTTAGCAGTTTAAGCTTCACACTGGGATTCAGAAGCAAGATTGTTCTTTTGCAGCTGCAACTGACCCTGGCGAATAGCAGATTTCCCTTGGAGAAAATGCTCTTTTCTTTCTGAACAGCTTGCTAGCCTCTAGCCTCTAACGTCTAGCCTTTGCAGAACAGCTTGTTCTGACTGTTCATCGTTTTATAAATGTTTTTAATCTTCTCGCACGTTTATGTTTCATTTCGTTCAAAATAAACTACCACGGATTCTTGTTGGCAAATAATTAAAAACTTTTAAGATCTAAAGTTTATCTTCCATTTTTCTTTTTTTTTTGTAACCCGGCATGCTAAACTGAAGCGATACAATAAGGCCATCAGAAAGGCTCGGCGCTGATGACGCTTAACCTCTTCTTATATTCCGAATCGTGCATTTTCTTTAGATGAGATAAGGAGCAATCAGGCAGAAGGGAGTAGATTTATTGCTTGTCAACTAATCTTGCCACATTGTTTTGTTTCTTTGATTATACTGGGAAAACTATTCCTCATACCATCACCAAAATCATTGTTCACTCCACTCAATAATTTGCTGTAAGTTTCCTAAATGCCTTGTGATTAATTCCAAATCATCATGAGTGTGCTTTATGTACACAGTTTGATTGAAACACACATTGCATTTGCATAATTGCAGCGCAGCAGAGAGGGGCTTATTGTTCAGATCCAATCTTAACCACTCAGACTCTGAGCTTTGTGTATTGAAGGGGTCTAATACGAAATCACACAAATGCATTGTGTACAGTGTTCTCAATTATACACAATTACAAAATGGCCTTTTGGAGATGCAGACGTCTATTTCAGGCAAACAATGTTTACTATAAATGGCTAATGGTGGTTTTATAAAGTTAAATAGAGGCCTAATAATTACGATACAGTGAATGGTACGGGAGCAAAAGGTGACAAAAGTCTGGCAACAAGCAAACTTTTCCATTTCCTCTACTCTCCTGCTAAGATGACTAAATATAACAACTTTAGGTTAGATTTAATTTGTCACATTTCTCTGTCAGTTTTATTTGAAAAGTGCCATTTGACTTTAAAATAGACTTTGAATGTTAAAACTCCAAGCATAAGATATGCAAAAAAGGGGGTTTGTGGTGTTTGATAATGTGATCTCAAGTAGTATAGAGTGACAACTTGGATGAGCAGTCTCATTGATCAGTGCCAGAACAAACAACAGAGGATTGTCAACAAATAGACAGAGCAAGTGTTGAAGACAGTAAATATATTCACAGATTTCTCACCAGTAGCAAAAGTTGGAAAGCAGCTTTTTTTTCAAACTGTGAAAGCCACAATTTCTCTTTTGTTTCCACGCTCCTGAAAGACAAGCCAAAATCAAGACTAAAGCACTGCAAGCTAAATGTCACCTGATAGAGGACATGCAAATCTTGATTTTAATGTAACCGAGAACAATCCACATCAAGAACAAATGAGGATGTCAGCTCAATTTATTGTTCATTGAGAATAGAATATCAAATTATGCTTATAAAATGCAACTTTTTACTTCTTACACTTTGTCCTTCGAACTCAATTCCAGCCTCAAATTCACTATAAGAGAAGGTCATAAATATTGAAAGCTCTCCTTGAACAAATAAAACCTGATCTTGGGAAACTTATTAGGTGGCAAGTGCAGACAAAAGCATATGTTGCTATTCGAAAATAGCTGCTCGCTTGTTTTTCTCTCTCTAATTGGGTGTAGGGATAAACTTCAATGATGTACAGTGGACCCCTGTCCATTTGTCCTTCAGGATTGAAGAATTAAACCATTTATTGATTTGAAAAGAATGTGGAATGTAACTCTATTTTATTTTTATTTTTTTTACTAAATATTTGCCTATTCACAGATTTTTCTTGCAACACATTCAAAATATTTTAAAAATTTTAAAGAAAATCCAGCTTGGGAGCTAAAAATAACTTGCTGCAATGCTACTTGACACACTATTGTGCTGCCTTTTGCAAAGTAGTCAATGCAGGAGCACCATTCGTTTTACTTTACACTGATCAGTTAACAGCGAAGAGCAAAGATAAGGAAGACTGCAGAAATCAGCTTTTGGAATAGTGCAAAAATGGCTTCTGCTATCTGTGTTCATGCATATGGCAGGTGTTTGAACTATTTTATATGCAGTTAAAAGTGTTTTTAGATGGGGTCACAAGTACTTGCAGATTTTTTGAAATTTGTAGGTGGCTGTGGTTTGTAACCCCCTCAAATTATGAAGTCCACTGTACAGCAGCGTAGAAGACAATATAGGGGTTGGAGGAAAAGCTAACCAAATGCTAAAGAAGCAGACAGTCAAAATAAGACATAGACCACAGCATGCTTGTAGACAGACGTTGGGTAGCAGAGGTGCTAACCTGGCACTGCTTCCACTTTATAATTTTACTCACTGTGATAAATGGATTATTTACAACTGCAGGTTAACTAACATGATCTGAACCTTTAAGTTAAAGTTGGCTGTGTTTTTGTTTATGACCATCAATACAACATTGGACAATCATCTGGATGTGCTTTCTAACATCCTCCAGTCTAGATCAGTGGTTCTCAACATTTTTCCAAAAAGCTCGTGTTCATATGGGAAGGGGGGCAAATGGAAGACTGAGTGCGAGAAAACAAACAAAGAACGGAAGAGGAAAGAAAACCTCAACGGTAACAGAAACAAATACACAATCTGACAGAACAAATCCAAACAATGGGGATAGCTGAATTAACACAAGCAATTGGGAAGATATAAGAAAAAACAAACAGAGAAAATAAGTGAAACTGAAAGTCCAAACAACCTGAGGATCATAACAGTTTTGCCATTCCTCTATTTTTCTATGTTTTCTATTCATACTTTGTGCTTCATTTATTATGTTTTTCAGAGATGAGATGCATTACCACCACACACAGACAAGTTCTTTAATTATTTACAAAACAGTCTCAGTAGTCCAACATAACCTATTTTATTTCCTGTCCCTTAATTTTTCTTTTTTTTTCTGTTACTTCTAATCTGTGCTTTCTCCTCATTTGCTCCATTGCTGGTGAATAATAGAGAAGCTGCATGCAGTACTCATGCTGTCAATCAGCCAGCAAGAAGCGCAGTGCCTGCAGTGAATACATATGTGCGTCTGGTGTGTGTTCATCAGGCTGCATACTGACGATTAGCCTTGAGGGGATCCCCTCCTCAACTCCACAGCCCCGCGTATGCACACAGTGGCACACACACACACACACAGTGGCACACACACACACACACACACACACACACACACACACACACACACACACACACACACACATTCGGACACACAGAGAACATGCACTCAGCTGTAAAACCCTTGCCTGCTGAGAGTATCGCGTTCGCGGCCTTTTAAATCCAAAATGTCAGAATTAGTTACAGTGCTTCTTCATTATGCAACCACATATGTTGGATTGACTCCAGTCTCATTAACTAACAATGCAAGTATTGAATATGATTATGCCGCATTAGATGTGAGTGTCTTTCTGCAGTAGGAAGATCACAAATTAGGTCAAAACAGAGGATAAAAACCGGAGCCACAAGCAGCAATAGGGAGGATGGAAATCAAGGCACTGCAGGGCAGACAAGCAATTATTTTGCATCTGATACTTCATCTGCTAGACTTGTGGCAAGACTACAGGGGCCCCTGCTGCTACAAGCAGCTGGTAGGTGGACTTGAGACATTCAATCTCTGTCTTTAAATTGACAGACTGACAGTAATACCCACTGCAATAACCTGTGAAGGCCACTCAACATGGCCCTCCTATTCAGCTGGCCAGATTGCTTGGTTGTTGATGGCATCTAGACATTCCTTTTAAACCAAGGAGAGCAATTGGGCAAATGCAACATTTGAGGTTTGCAGCCAGTGGAGTTGTGGATACAGAACAGAAAGACTTTTCAGAAAAAGGCAAAGAATACAGAGTGGTATTGATCCAGTTACAGTGTAGATGAATTAATAAATAAGCAAAAAAATTCTCTCTTCTTCTGTTGCTCTTTATTCCTCTATCCTTCTCTTTCCCCAGTCCAGTGCTCGTCACAGCTGGGAAGGGGTTTTTGCTTGCCTTTGGCCCAATTAGCCAGGGCTTAAAGCTCAAAGCATGTTGAGTGGAGGAGGTCCAAGCCCGGTTTAGTCTAGTTCAGCATGGCTTGGTTTGGGCTTGGCTTGACTCCCGTCTTTGAGCTGCTATGCAATTATAATTAAGGTTGTCCTCTGACACACACAAAGGGAATTATTCTGCCGTCAAAAATCTTTGCATTCTGTCTTTTAGCATAGACTTTCTGTGTTGCTTGTTTTCTACACACATAAACACACACCCACACACACACACACACACACACTCTGTTTGGGCTCAGTGATCTGGCATAGCTTCACAAAGATACTAAAACTCCCAGAAGGAAAAAGATGAACAATACCATGTCATCCCTCTGTGTACAGCCCCATCCTGTCTGCTTCCCTATTCTCTCTCTCTCATTTTTTAGAATCTCTTTTTTCTGTTTATGTTTCTCTCTCCTTTGCTCCGTTATCACAATCACTTTGTTCTGTGAATTCATTAAGCTTTGCTCTTTATTGCCAGAGTCAAGGATCAATGACTGCCATCGGAAAGCTCCCCGCATACGCTGCCACGCATGGCCATTTTTAATGAGGCACGCTTCCATCTTCTCCACATAGGGAGAAAGATTCAATTTTCTGTTTTAAATTCATGCAGAGGTGGTAATGCTAATGATCCTTTGTGGGTCTGCAGTTGTAATGAATTGCATTTAATACCATAAATAATTACTTTCTGTTGATTAGCATTTGCTTCATGTTGTCTGGTGTTGGAGTCAGTTTACATAGAGCTTTGGTGCATCAGGACTCCACAAAAACATAACAGAACAATAGCACAACCTTTTAGGTCCTAACATTCCTGCAGCTTTGAGGCTTTTAATGAGATGCCAGATAAAGTTTCAGTTACCTAAGTTTTCTCTGTGTGTATGAAGCCTGAAGTAGCTCTACACTTCCCCTCCCGCTCTTGTTTCTGTGCACAGCTGAGTGACTGAAGGTCCTGACACGTTTTCCTAGCAAGGAAAAACAAATTTGTGTGTTTGGGGATATTTCTATTCACAAAAGACAGTGATGGCAAGGAAACTCTAATAGTCCCACCCACCCATCACTATTATTTTACTATTATTACTTAAAACGTACAGCTGGCAAGCAACAATTCAACAATTCAGAGTCATGGATGCCTCCAAAGCAAAAAAAATCAAAATGCAGGGTCTCTATAAGCAGATATCCTGGTTAATTGTCCAGCTAACATACTGTTACACAATCTGCATGGTTCTGGTGATTCTGTTTGATTTGTTCTGGAAGTCAGACCTCGATGTTAAGAATGATAGCACACCTGTTGAACGTAGGAAGCGGGGCTTTGCCAGCAAATACTGGTCTTAGGTAGTATTTGTAATTTGAAAATAACATTTAACACTCTATTTGTTGTGTGTCAACAGCAGAGGAACATGTTTATGGACACTTTATAACTTTGCAATCGCTTTGAGAAGTTTCACACCACAGTTTATGCCTGCAACTTTCCCCTCATTCTCCATGCGGTGAAGTCATATTATAAACAATATGGCAAGCTCTGATGTCCCAAGTTTAAATATTGACATCATTTGTCGCTCATGTTGATTTTCCAACTTGGAAATCAGAAAATCTGACTTATGAGTACAAAAAGAGCGCACCAAAAGGTAGAATATTTTGAACATTAGTCATGTATATTGAAAAACTATTACTAAATTTAGCTTGTATTTATTTTAAATTCTTACTTTAGATTATCAATCATAAAAAAATCACAAAACAAAACAAACAACAAAAAAACAGAATTTTAAGTTATTTTCATAATATTGTTTTGTTAAATCTTTTGTTAAATCGTCAATAAATAGTCAAATTTAGCTTGTAAACTGAACATGCCATGCAGTGTATTAAAGCTGTCCATAAAGTGATAAATTGGAGCCCAACATAATTTATGCCTTCAGGGCTGAAAAGAAAACTGACAGCAAAGATGTCCTGCCCAACCTTTTATTGTCACGGTTTCCACAGTTGGCTCATCAAGGCTGACCAGAAACGGAGAGATTACGGTTTAGCGTGTTGGTGGAATATCTTGTCACCACTGCACTGTCAAGGTTCATGTAGATAGGCCTCTAATGCTTTGGGTTGTTTTTGCACAGAGCCATAGATAAACACTCTGTGACTCACAGAAAGACACACGCAGAAGTGAACTCAGAGACACACACCACCGCCAGATAATTGGACTTCTAGATCTAAAACTTCTGTGCCAGCTGAATTCCTGCCTGGTCCACCAATGAGTCTCCAGATTGTGAAAAATGTAAGACTGAAAACAGGATGGGGGGAGCAAGGGCGAAAAAAAGCCACAATGACAAATCACCAACGCTTGTTCCAGAGAGAGAAAGATTTGTTGGAGACGCAACATGATGCATAATGAAAATAGATGCCTGTACCAAGGCATTCTGGGCACGCTGTTGGTCTCCATTTAAAATCAATCCTGTCAATGCATCATAAGTTACTTTGACAGGGAGCAAGAGGCACTTCAGGAAACACCAGTTTAATGATGTCTTTAACCTGCCGGTAATTGACCTCCAAATTGAAAGGGAGAAATCGTATTAAAAGCCCGGGGCAGGCGATTATAGTTCTCTGCTACTTCTGCACGCTATACATCACTTCTGATCAGACCTGGGTCAGCATAAACCAAAGTGTTTTTCTTCCCCCTTGCAGAAAAACAGAGGTCTCTGTGTACAGTAGCGAATGACTTTACTGGTGCTGGAGCGGATTTATGTTCTGTGTTCACTGCTGCCTTGTACTTTCACAGCATGGTTGGGTTGTTTTTACCCTAAATATAAAGACACAGATACAGCTAAGTATTTTGGGAGCCTACAGATAACTGTGGCACACAATCAGAGTAGCATGAAATAACAGAAGCTTTTAATATAAAAGAGACTTGCATACTTACACTTCAACACAACAACAACAAGCTTACAAAGAGCAGCATAGAGTTTAACCCCCCCCCCCCCATAAAAAACAGCTTGAATACCCACCATCTGGCTGCGTTTAGGAAACAAATGACATCAGATTTATGTGTGACTTCAGGAACGGAGACATTATAGTCTGCTGTCAATTTACTTTCGCTTTGTCATGTTGCTCAAAATTTTAACCCCACGTCTAATCACGTTCATTTGCTTTTGTTTTGTGGCAGCTTGCCTCATCTTGACATTGAGTGCCACGTTACATGATGCAAGTAGTATCAGAACCGCACAGCCCTGGCCTCCCAGCACCACGCAGGCATCAGCTGCTTGTGTACCCCAACCACGGCCAGCAGCAGCTTGCAGAGACATGAGTGCTAGCCGCTGTCCAGAGACGACAGAATCCTTTCCAATTTAATTAATACTAGAGCAGCCCACCCAGGCATCCTGAGCATCCCTTCTTTCCTTTTCTGGTTTCTCCTGCTGTCTTAACCCCACAGCCTTTTTCAGCTGATAAAAAAAAATAGTCTTGGATTCAGTAAAAGCTGTTTTTCCTCTTGAAAGGATGTGATCACAGAGTTTTAAATAGTTATACACATTTCTCTCAACTTTGCTTAGGCAAAATATACGGATATATGAACAGGTGAAAGAATGTAGCTCATTCTCATTTGATTCTCCCACCGGATCAGTCAGGTTTTCTTAAAAATCATAGCACAATAACGGCTTTTGACTAAAGCCTTGTATGCTTTTGATCAGTTGATTTTTATTAAATATCTTACAGATAGCTTTATGGTTATTCCCAAACATGATTTTTGGTGGTTTTACAGATTATCTTGAGGGTTGAGATAGATCCTACTGAGGATTAGATCTGATTTCAATTATAAGGCTCAGCAAATACCTCATTTATACATGAGGGAATGTTAAGTCTATGAGCAGACCTGCTTTATTCATAAATATGTCATCCACTTTCAAGTAAAGAAAAGCTACTGTGTCTAAAAGAGGCCCAAACTTGAGACATATATATAAACATTTAAAACTCGGTAAAACAGAATGTATACCACACAAAAAAATACAAGAAAGCCCCAAAAATAGTCTCAAGAGAGAGATTAGTTTGATTTAGTAAAAAATAAATAGTTTCTTCCTGTTCTAGCGATGATGTTGCTGTAATAATATGCAGGAAAAAAAATTGTATGTGGCAGATTTGTTAATTTCTTCATTCTGGATGACTTTGTGTTTAAATACAAAGTCATCCTTCTGCCATAAGAAGGAAATCTTCCTTGTTCTTATAGCAGATTTCCTTGTTCTACTATAAGAACAAGAAAATCTTGGTAATTGTGATGATAAAATAATCAATTACCTGGAATGATTTTATTGATTCTGGAATGAATCAATAAAATCAAATCTTCATAACTTCATGCACTCTTTCTAGTTTTTTTGTGAAAACTATAAAGCCCAGACAACCTGTGTGTTTCAACGTATTGTTTTCAATTAGTTTACTACTTTTTTATGTAAATAAAATGTGATTCAGCAACTTGGAGCAAATCTCCCTTGCAAAAAGAAACAAACTTGATTGAATAATGGATAACAACGTCACACAGACAGCAAGGGAAGTAATGGAGACAACAGTGTGCTGCTGTTGAACGGGATATGGCAGAGGAGGCCTGCATGCTTGATTATAATTGCAATCATGTTCTATGGTTTGCTCAGGAGTCATGGGGTGGAAGTAGGAGGACTGATGGTGGCTTGACTGAGGATGAAGTAGAATGAGGAATGACAGGAGAGGCGGAGAGTAAGCATGTGCCCATATGCTGCTGGGATGGAGGAAATCTCTGACAGGAAATTTCACCTGGGCCAAGTCTCCACACAGCCTCGGGATCGGTCCAAAGTTGAGCGGACCAAAACAGAGTCTCAGAGGGATGGAGAGGAAGAGGGCTTGTGGGTGTCTGTTGCTTTCTGGAAGAGTAAAAAAAAACAAAAAACAGACGAGGTAAAAAAAGAAAAGGATATTTTAATGAACCACCCAAAGGAAAATAAAGGCTGCTGGGAGGTTTTTCTTTTCTTCGCAATAAATTACATTGACATTATACTGTTTAATCCAGCTGAAATCAGTGATAGAAACATAATTCATCCAATAACATTTGTATGACAAGAATATGAAGTCATATATCCTAACAGTTAAAAACAAATTGTGCTGATTAGCTGCTTTGTATAATGAATTTACACCACAACATGTATAGAAAAATTTTAAAAATGAATAATTTTATCACTCATCAAGTATACAAACAATATAATGTATGTTATTTGAAAAATGAAGCAAATTTAAAACTCAGAATTGGAAATCTAATGTTCTCAGATTTCAAGCAATAACAAATAATCAAATAAGTAAGCATCCAGTTCCTGAACTTTGCCAGAGATGTACTATGTAACATTATTTCATTCCTCTGGATTGAAATAATGTTATTATTGAACTCAACAAAAATAAACCCAACTGTGAAAAAAAAATCCCAAAAATAAAGAATTATTCCTTGCATTGCCCTGCTGATGGTAATCCAATCTGTTATCATGTTAAGAGGCATTCTAGCCACTCCCAACCCAGCTGGACTGATACTGTACAAACACAGTCATCCTGTCACCAATGCCGAGAGCAGCAGAAGGGACAACACGGGACAGGTGGTGGCTACATGTGAATCATTGTTCCTGTAAGAAAACACAAGTCCCACTGGTCCTCAAACACTCCTCCTTCTCCTTATTTCTTTCCTCTTTCTTCCTCTTCACCCACTCTTTTCTGTTCTTCCTCCTTCTCTTTCTCAGATTAGGCGTGAAGAATAATTAGCAAGTACTGAGGAGTACTGGGTGGACTGGATACTCTCGGGAACCTGGTCACTTTGCCACCAAATGTCCCTGGCAACACAGATGACGATGCATCTGTAATGAGAGCGCGCTACTGCATCATCTCTGAGTGCATCTCTGAAATATTGTCAACAATTGGTATAAGTTTTGTTGGATCTGTTTGCTTTCTGACTTTTTCCAAGATTTACAAAGGTGTTTTTTTTTTCCTCTCTTTTAAGATTTATGAACCTTTCTGCCACTTGGGGCTTTTTTTTTTTGTCCTGTTACATAAATGTACAAATGCACCACAAAGAAGAAACATCTGATGATATAAGTTATACGGTTTTTCAGCTCCTAAACAAACAGTATTGTATTTTGTTAGAATTTTATGCAACTGATCAACACAAAGTAGTGCATAATTATTAGATAGGATACATTGGTTTACTCAGAAAAATGTGATGTGTGTGGACTTCTATTCTCTCCCCAGAATCATTATTTTGTGGAATCATGGATCCAGTACAAGTCTTAAGCTCATATGGAGAATGAAACCTTTGCCCATTCTTTAAAAAAAAAATAAAAATAACTTAAGCTAAAATGGAG
The DNA here is from genome assembly GCA_903066825.1 of Alfaro cultratus. Taxonomy (NCBI): domain Eukaryota; kingdom Metazoa; phylum Chordata; class Actinopteri; order Cyprinodontiformes; family Poeciliidae; genus Alfaro; species Alfaro cultratus. The sequence goes on from CAEFZX010025251.1 coordinate 34,050, forward strand.
CGGATGTAGAGTGCATGTGAACCTTACAATTTCCAAGTCTTTCACTAGATGCTTTCAAGTCACTTTTTTTGTTGGATTTAGGTCAGGACTTTGAGTCATTTTAACGCATGAATATGATTTGATCTAAACTTTTCAATAACAGAGGCAACTGTATGTTTAAGGTTCCCTTTAGCAGTATCATTTTCCTAACTTACTCCTTTATTATGTGAAGTGAAACATATTTCATAATTATGTGAAGTTTGGAATTGCAATGTAACAAATTATAGAATAGTAATAAAAGTACAGCTCAATTTTTATAGCTAATTCTAGCAATTAAGCATTTTTTAAAAAAATCTAACAATTAGAAAATTTGTTAAATACAATGCGGTTAGTAAAATCTCTCCTTGTGCTATAAGATTTTGTTACACTAAACAACACAACTCAAACAACTGTCATTAAAATTTGGGAAGGTTGACCCTTTAGGTTTTTCAGTGTCATCATCACATCAAATTATATGATCGCTCTGACTTTTACATCTGTTTTTAGAGATTAAAAATTCAATGTTAGAATTGAATTTCACATGTTTTCATGAGAACTGGTCATTAAAACACAGACCAGTCCACAACGAAGGCCTTAAGGCTGATTTGAGGACATTCCTTGGTGCTTTTGAGGCTGTAGATCTGATCAAAGTTGGACAAATATATTTCCTTTAACATGTTACATGAGCTTTCATTATTATAGTATGTTGATTATCTACTAGTATTCCCTTCCGACTAATCAATTAATTTTGAAGACATACAACAGCTCTAGATTGAATTTGAACTAAACACTAAGATTTTCTTTGGACCAAGAAAACTAAGCCTTGATAACAGATCCCTATTTGAAGTTTGGAGGTGCCAGGCGAACATAAATTTAACCAATCTAGATATATAGTACGAAGGCAGTGACTACATAATTTCATATCAAGCTGTTGAGCAAACACTTGGCTCAATCCCCAGATGGCATCAGGAAGCAGGAGAGATGGAGCTTTGCAGAAGCATCCATACAGATGAGTGGAAAACTGTGAATCTGTATAATATTGGTAGGGGGTGTTCCTGACACCCTGGCAAGTCCCATAATCGGCTTTCCTCAATGACAGCGAGGAGCCCAAAGTACACTGCTGTCTGTCTGTCTTACAAATGCACACGCGCACGCACACATATATACAAATGCAAACACACACAAACACCTGGCCTGAAACGTAGGAGGTCCAAGACTGCCAGCTGAAGAGCAGGATGCACATCAAGTTTGAGGGAAACTCGCACAAACATTCTGTGAGTGCAGAATTAAACCAGCAAGAAGCAGCTTCTGGTCCAGAGATGAAACAGAGATATGTGAAGCAAGTGCATACTTCATACAGAAATGCATTAGAGTCACATCTTTAAGAACTCAAACAAGTTATGTATATTTAGTCTTATTGATTCTTACCACTTGCATGTAAGATGCTAGAGAGCACTGCTAAAAGGTGTGAGGGGATCATGCAGAGCAGCTGAGAGTACTGAATGCTTTAATAATATATTTCTAATGTGACTTTCGATATGAAATGCTTACCAGATGTCAGTGACATTTCAGATGATCCACAAATGTAATATAAATCAAAATCAAACAATCAAAACAAAACAATTCTTAAATTTGGGTTTATGTGATTCAGAATAATGACACAGGGAAAAAGTATAGATCATATGAACATATTTGTCAGTATTTAGAAACTAATCCTACCTCCTATCGGGGCAAAATATTAAAATCATGTTACGTCCTAACTATGAAAATGCTCTCTCAAGACCTTCACTGCATTATTGCTGCAAACATTCCAATAATGAAATGTTAGATACAGAAGTGTTGCTTAATTTTGAATATTCCAATAAGTGGAAAACAACCTTTTACCATAAATCAACAATTACCTGTCCAGGATGTAGCCCACCTCTCGCCCAATGACCGCTGGAGATCGGCACCAGCACCCCTCGCAACCCCACTAGGGATAAGCATGTGAGATAATGGATGGATAGTAATAAAGCAAAAAATAATAATAAAGTGGTTGTTTGCTATAAGATGAACCTTTTGATTTGGAGAGTTGGAGAGTTCTTGTTTTTGTCTGGCTTATTTTCTGCTCCATAAATATTGTTTTTATTTTCGATGGCTGCCTGTGGCTCTTACAAGTCACCGTGTTCGACAGCGTCATGAATAACCGAGCATCCTTATCTATCCTGGCCCACCTGTGGACATAGCAGGGAGGAAACAAAAGTGAAACCCAGCAAGGATCAATACTGCCAAAAATGTGACAGACTTTTGGTCGCAGAGGGAGTAATTTGGAATTTTTTAGCACTTAAACTTACGAGAAGAGAAACTTGAGGCTAAATATAATTTACATATTGCTACATGAGAAAATTTAACATTTGTGCTTTTATCTCATGCTGTCCATAAATTTCATGGCACATAAAGAGAGATCTCATATTAATAAACAAACCGTTGCTAATGCTCATCTTATTGTTAGGTTGCTTTTAATCAGCGCAAGACCCAGAACTATTGATTACTTTGTTCTGTATATGTATGTACTGGAATTTCTTTATTAATTAATTTCTACTTTTTTTGCTTGCAGCAGTACAGTGACCAAAATATTACTAAGGCCTTCTGCACATTTTCCTAGAACCATTTCTGGTTACATTAAATATTGTATTTAATGGAATCAGTTGTCCTGACTGAAAACTGATATTAAAATTGGTTTGATGAGGTGAAAAGTTTCAGTATGAAAGAATCCAAAACAGAAGAAATCTAAAAGGGGGCAAATAATTTTTCTGTAGCACTGAATTTCACACAGGACAACTACGTCGTATCATGCACTAAATGAAGGAGGTGCAGGTTCACTGGGACATGCTAAATGTTACGCTAATGCTTTTGCAATATTTGCAACACGTCTCTAAAAGCAGTTGTTTATAACTAAACCACTGCTGGCTTTGAAATGTTTAGCTACTTACATGTATACTTTTTTAAATGAATATTGGAAAAACTAGACTTAGTTATCAATAGTAGTGGCCTGCTTGTATAATTAAGAGTTTATTGGCAGTATCCATACAAACTTGCTACCATAAAAAAACCTGAAAGCTGTTTAGCATATAGTTTTGTTTTTCTTGTTTTATTTTAGTTAAAATAAATAACTAAACTTTAAACCTAAGAGAATTCAAACTTCCATATTTACAGTCCATTAAGTAAATATTAACCATAAAATTGAAATACATAACATTAAGTAGGATAAAGGCTTTTTCAATAATTGTGATCTTTTTTTTAGTTTGTGTTGAGTATTTGAAGCACACTTCAAAGTGTATTTTTTCATTACGTGTCACACCAGTTTTATTGTGCCGAGAAACATTACTGCAAATTTTACTGTGCATGCAAACTTCTTGTAGTTTACACAGCCTAAACAAATTGCTTCCAAAAACTATACAAGTTGCTCTCAAAACGGTTCCAAAAGCTGAAAAATTATAAATGATTAATTGATTAAATATCAGTGTGTATGAAACTGGTGTCTCTTCAAAATACTCACGTACCCATGAAGCAGTTCTCAGTTGCAAAAAGGTTGGTGACCCCTGCTCTGTAAACTGTGCCAAAGCTCTAGTTTTTCATTAGAGATTCTCTGCTGACTGTAAAACATAAAAAAGGAAGAAAAGAAAAAATCAATAGTCATGGTGAGTGTCTGAGTATCTTGTGTGTATACAGTATGAAGTGTGAACATGTTAAGCTCATCCATCCTGGCAGACTTCAAGCTGACAGGTCTGTATTCTTAATGAAGCTAGGGGGGATAACACTGCGAGCACTCACTCACTCACTCACTCACTCTCCAGTCAACCTGTGCAAACGTCCTCTGGTGGCTGCTGCAAATGACTCAAGGCAAAACCCAACACTAACTGGCTGAAGCCCGCCGTAGATGGCGAGTGTCTGTGCATCTGCTACAAGACTGCAGAGGACCAGGTGGATGGAAGCAGGTGGATGCACATGTATACCATCTAACACACAGAAAGTGTAATTGCCTGCCAGCTGGTGACACTGGTATCCCTCACTCCTGCGGTGATCAATCTTAAAGAAAAAGGTAAACAATGCTGTGGCGATGTCCTTTAAGTCAGACTGTCTGCCCTTGTTAAGAGGTGCAGCTCCTCTAAAGTAGAAACAAAGACACAAATGACATACAAAATTGACTCTTACAAACTGAGAGCAAAATCTGTCTTTTTTTTTTATGAGTATCAACCAACCACTGCTTAGCACCGTATGATGGAAGCTTATATCAGTGCGGAGATTGCTTGTTAAAGATATAGCAGAGTTGCAGCATAACCGCATTAATTTGGTCCCCATCAAAGGGAAGCACAGCCGACTGAATAAGTGTTAGCTGCTGTGTCTCTTCATGCCTACCTTTATGTCTTAATATCCCATATGTGTTTGCACACGAGTTATAAAATAGCCCATCGACATTTTGCCAAATAACCATCAGTATCTTGTTTATGTTTGCGTGAACGCTGCGAGGAGAGAGAGATGACACGTCGAGAGTAAAGCCATGACTGGTTAACGGTAAACACACCGCTGAGGGCTCATTAGAGTAGCTCTTCCTGCTTCTCGTTGCTCTGCTCCAGTGACAGGGCTTTGGTTCCAACCATATCTGGCATCCAGCAACAAGCTAATTAGCGGCTAGCACTCATTACAGTAAGGCTAGTGAGCGCAGCTCCTCTCCAGCTCATCATCCGTAACCTGTCAAAGAAGCAGCATGCAATGTTCTGGCTGCGCCTCGCACAGGAAGAAAGAATGGAAAAGGTTTTTCTAAACAACCTGTTCTTCCCACACTCGCACCATGGCTCGGCACAATTACTGTGCCTTTGGAAAAGTTGTAGTGCCGCTCAAACTTTTCCATATTTGCCACGTTCCAACCACTACCATCCTTGTATTTTACTCAGATTCCATTTGACAGACCATCACAAAGTAGTACATAATTGTAAAGTGAATGGAAAATCGGTGGTTTATCAAGCGTCAGGCCACATCAGTTTTTGTTAATCTTGTTAAAATCTAGGGCCACAAGCTGCTTCAGGATGAACGTAATCGGTGAATATCATCCAACTCTACAGTGACGGTTTCAAAGGTCTGTTAGGAAACAACAGAGAACATTGTAAAGACCAATGAACACAGCAGACATCTTAGGGAAAAAGTTGTGGTGGAATTTCAAGCAATGTTAAGGTATTAACAATATTCAGATATTTTATTATGTCTTTGTTGAATGTTCAGTTCCAGTTAGCAAAACCAATAAGACCTTGATATGGACTTAAAATGACAAGCCTGGCAATAAGAACATTAATTAGAAAAGCAGCCAAGAGGCCCATGGAGCTGCAGACATCAAGAGCTCAGATGAAAAAAAATATATATGTCGACATGACAGCTATTGGTTTACTCCATAAATCTGGCCTTGATAGTAGTGTGGCAAAAAGAAACTTATAGAAAGAAAACCATTTGCCGATTTAAAAAGGCTATGCAGCATCAAAACATGTGGAAAAAGGTGCTCTGATCAAATTAAACTAAATATGGGAATTTTTTGCCTTTATAAAAAATTCTGTTTGAGAAAAATAACAGTTTGCAATTTCTCTGAATCAGCACTAACAGCTCATGAATGTCACACCATTATGATATCATCAGATGTGGACCACACCATAGCAAACTAATGATGCGGGGGACTGGTGCTGTACTTCAGCAATCATTGGGCAACACAACCTGGACAGGTTGGGAGTTCATCAGGTCGACATAGACACACACAGGACAAATAACTATGCACACACAATTTAGAAAGACCAATACCAGTCATATTTTTGGATCGAAAACTCAGGGGAAAACTTGTAAACTCCGTTCGTCTTCATTATTATTATCATCCTCACTTATACAGCAAAGTGCTGAACATCAACTATAAATAGGATGAAAGAAAACGGCAAATGAAATGACAAAGCTAAACAGGCTTATTTGAAATATAAATGTATTATACATCATTTTCTCAAGAGTATTTTCATAAGTCCTATGCACAGCATGACAAACCTCCAAATTAAAAAACAAAAAAATAGTAGTGCTGGACAATACACCACTATAACACAATACAGAAAGTGGTGGAGACTTCAGTGCAGCTGCACAGACTAAACTGAGTCCATATGTTAGCCAAAAGGAAGCATTCAGCCTTTATCAAAAAGGCTATTCATCACACAGGTTATATCCGCCATAATGATGCGGAAAGATAAGGAGCTAATAAGGTAAATGAAAGGGAGAGTTACAACAACGCCGTAGTCGGAATGCTTCATGCACTGTTGCACTGGAGATGAATGACTCTCCTCCTCTCGCTTTTTTCCCCCTTTTTCCTCGCTGCCCAGTGCAGCCGCTTCTGATATCTGCAAACTGCACTTAATGATTCTAATGCAGCTTGTCAAATGCATGCTGACCTATTTGTGGCACAAGTAGTTGCACAAATCTTTAGAAAGATGCTGGTAAGTAGACATGAACCTCTTGCAACTCACCTGTTGGAGCTGGCAGATGGTGGAGCCTTAGAGAGCTGGTAACAACACGACAATGGCCAATTAAGGAGTAACGAAGAAGCTGGGGAGGACCAAGACAGTTAATGGAAAGATTCATCCAATTAGTCAAATTTTCCATTAGGACCAGTGCCACATAGACACGCTCACACACAAAGTTGTGATTGCTTTCTTTTGCCCACAAATCAAAAGTTTTCCATCATACTATTGTATGTAAAACTGATGAGCAGTACCAGAGTCAGTCATCCCAAATAGACAGTGTAAAAAAAAACTGAGAGTAGACTGGAATTCATCCAAAGGAATGTGTAACCTTGCAGCTTAAGTCAGCATTGACTGCACAACTGCATGCTCAGACATCTTCCAAAAAGCTGAGAAAAGCTTGGAGTTCAGATGCTGTTTCCTCTTTTCACACTCACGGGCGCATAACGGCAACTTTTTCATGCATTAAACATGCACAAGCATGCATGACAAACCACATAAACACACACAGAGAGCTGACTCTTCCGTTTATCTCCACCATGTATGATGCACACACAGCACACACACACACACACACGCCCACGTCAAAGATCCCCTGCCTTCAGATGTGCTCCTCCCTTCTTCATGACCTTAAGCTGTCAGTGTTATCTGCTCCAGACACACCCAAACATGCTGAATGTATACACACAAACTCACTTTGCCTCAATACACACTCACACACGCACACACACATGAATTGTAACAAACCTCATGGAGGCAATTAAAGACCTGAGCCTTTCATGCTGCTTTAATAGCAAATATATCCTTTCTCGCACGGCGCTATTTAGTTTGTAACACTCATAGCTCTGTATTCTAAGCCTTCAAAACTTGCTGAAAAAAGCTCCAACACTTTGATCATTGTTTGATTTATTTCTGTTATTCTGGGGATTTAAGATCATTCTGACTCTTTTGATACTCATAATTTCCTTTAATGTGTTCCTTATGTTCAGCGCTGTTTCCCCCTCACCCTTCATTTTTCCCTCTCTGTTAACCAACTACTGTTGTATTGTTGAGTGCTCAGATCAGCACAGTGCTGTCTCACCCCTTTACTCCAGCATGCACAAGTAAAGTAAAGAAACCTGCCGATTTCTGTCGCATAACCTAGTAACAGGAGCCATAGCAACCCATCGCAGCCAAACACTTTGCATACAAATGATTATGCTCGGAGGAGGACATGCATTCGAGTTCGTATGCATGGGAAGAGATGGTGCCAATGTGCTGGTGGGTGGCGCTGCAAATTTAGTTGCGTGTCAGCGTGTTTGCGTGTTCTCACTTACACACGTGAACGTGAGGGGAGAAGAGGGAGAAGCAGAAAAAAAAGACTTAGACACTAATTAAATTTTACTCACCCTTTGATGATAGAGGAAATACATTATAAGCGCAGTGCGGGATTGGACAGGGCCTTTAAAAAATGTAATGCTCCTTTACGCATTTTATTACGTCACAGGCTCAAATTTCAACGATTTTATTGGGATTTTATGAGACAGAGTATTGCAAAGTTGCATATAATTATTAAGTCCAACGAAAATGTTATTTTTTTTCTAATTACTTCTCAAATATATTCAATTTAACCTCTCTTAATCAGATGCCCCTAAATAAAACCCAGTGCAACCAATTACCTTTACAAGTCACCTACTTAAATAAGTAAATTCTGTTTAATTTAAATACTGTCTAATATAAATTCTGTCCTTTATATAAATACAGTTGCCCTGAAAAAGGAGGAGAGGTCAGACAGAAAGCTATAAAAAAGTTTAAAATGTGGTCAAGTTAGAAAACAATATCTCAAACTATATATCAAACTGTATATTGCAGAGCGCTGTTCATTAACCATTAACCAGAGAGGTCTGAGGTGCGTGTGGAGGAGTCACAGAAATCCACAGCTCAGGTGTGAGAATCTGTTGAAAAGATCAACTATTATTATTTCCTCTGCTGGGTTGTGCAACAAAACATGTCACATTTTTACATTTGTTTTTTGTAAAAACAAAACATGTATTCTTTTACTTGCAATTTCTCAAATATTGACAACTTGTGTTGGTCAATTACATAAAATTCTGGTAATATACATTGAAGTTTTTGGTAGTAATGTGACAAAATGTTTCACATTTTTAAGGGGCTTGACTATTTTCCAAAGAATGCATGAATGTAACCATGTTTTCATGTTTGTGCATAAAGTTCTTACAGAGATTTATGTGGAAAATATGACTGGTTACACGTTTCTTACTGAACTATCCCTTCTAGAGAAAGACATTTTATCTAGTTTTCTATAACCTTTAGCTTCTTTCCCGTTGTTGTTCTTTATTGCATGCATATTAAAAAAAAACCAAAAAAAAAACCTTGAGGCTCTTTAATGAAGCCTCTACGTCTTTGTCATTTAAAAACTTTAGCGAATGAAGTCCAAAACCACATCTTTTCCATCCTGTCCATCACAACAAAGATGTAGTTGCTTTTAAAGGATTTCGTGATGCCAGACAGCGGGGCTCATTTGCTAATATTTCACACAAGTCGATTATTATCAGAAAGTGATCCTGCATTTTCACAGGGACAAACTAACAATAACAAATAAAGACCCATCTGTTGTTCCAGGCTCACACACCTTGAGGACGAGCCGAATGGATGTATACGCATGTGTATCTACTGTAGGTGCTTTTATGCTTGTAGGTGTGTGTAATTTGCGTCTGCCTGTAAATGTTCAGTTGTGCGCGTAACAGAGCAAGGAGGAGGCAGCATTTGTTTAGCAGTGGGGGGAGATTGTTTGGATGGTTTCTGCCTGGCAGCGTGCCCAACATCTGCAGGCCTGTGTAGTAGCGCTGCAGCGATATCAGGGTGGGCACAACCCATGATGGATTACACTCATTGCACAGGTACCCATGCAAAACTAATGTGTCTATAAGTTGGTGTTAACAGCTACGTTGGTGTGTGTGTGCTTGCATTTGGACTATATTCAGTATTTATGAACGTTTTAAAGGATCTTGAAAGAAACTGCTCAGAGTCTGAAAGGAAATAATGTGGTCCAACTGGCTGTAAACATTGAGACACATTTTGAGTATGTGTTTTATTGTGTATTTTTTAAAGCAAGTTTGTGACAAATAAGAGATGCCTTTGAAAAATTACCAAACATGGCAATGAATTACTTGGTGGAAATATAATCTTGAATGAATTATTTTCGAGAATCTTAGAAGTTTGGGTAAAACCAATAAACTCCACTTTGCCATTACTGATCTACAAATGTGTGTATGATTGTGGAAACAAACCCTATGTTGTAGTTTTACCATTTCACACGCTGGTTTTAAATTTAATTGCAAAATAAGAAAAACTTTTCCTCTAAATTTCTAGCTTATAGTTCACAAAATTCCAGGTGTGTTAAAAATGTCCCCAAGCACTTTGATATTTGAAAACTTTAAATCAGATATCACGATCTTGAAATTTTAAATGGTTAGCAGTTTTGATGCACTGCTTTCCTATTTCAATATTTAACACATTAGTTTATGTCGTCGTTGAGATGGTATTTGCCTCATTCTAAGACCAGATGAGGACCAATTGATTTTGAAGACCTCAGCGTCCTAAAATGTGACTGAGCCCATGCACGTTTCCACTCATCATGCAAGACCCAGAGCAGCGAGCCAAATCAGGCAGCTGACAGTTGGAGCTTTATCTGTCAGATTTTTGCCCATTTGAGTGTGTTTGGTTCTCCCATTGGCTTCCCCTCTCTTCACATTGCCTGCATTGGCCAAGACTAAATGCCTGTCTATGAAAGTGGATTTCTCCCAGTCTGTATTGTTATGATGATGCACAGTTTACCGCCACTTATGCTCTTTTAAGGAATTTGTATCAAAGTCGCTGCAGATAAGGAGAGCTATGGACCGGTGTGTCAAGTCTGATTCCCCTAATAATTGTTTTTCCTCTTTAAAAAAAAGATTCATTTGACAATATACAGAGAAACTGTACACACTAATATATAATTAAAGGAAAACAGGGATGAAATTGAAAGAATTATTCTGTCCAGAAGAGGGAGTCACATTTCTACCAGCCATTACATCTGATTTAACTCGAGGTCAAAACCAGAGATTGCAAAAACTAGGGCAACATTGTCCTAAATTATGCAGATTCTGGGCCATGTTTCAAGCCCAAATAATTCATCTGACTTTTTTTTTTCTTCTTTATCGCTCAGCAAAGATCCCAGGGATTCTAATTTTGCCACACGCTTCAAACATTTTGACATCTCATCTTCCTGAACCAAACAAAGGCAGCAATTCTTTGTGGATATCTGCCACTCTATCACAACAAGCCCGTGACATTCATCTTTTTATGAGCCGCACAAGACACGTGGCAAATCACTGTGAAGTGTCTCGCTTGGAAGGATTTGGCAAGTTCTTATCTTACCTTTGAACAGAACTCTGATTAGCACAGAGATTTCAGATGCCTTGGATAAACAACCGGAGGTAATGTGGAGAGGGAACTTCATAAACAAGCGTCTGAACTGAAAACGCAGAAACATCACAAGGTTTCCATTTCTACAGAGAACTCAAAACATCAACCAAGCTTCAAAAATTTCACAAGCCTTTTTTTGATAATCACCGCTGTCACCTCATTGCTGCGAGTCAGGGGAAGAGAAAAAAAGAATAGGAAATGTTTTTGATCAATATTTCAAATGCATCCATCCCTGTCTGAAATGATTAACGAGACAGGTAGTAGCTTTTTTTAGAGCTGGGTTTTAATCAGGCAAAGTGCAAGACGGCAATGATTAGACAGGTTTGTTTCTATTGTTCTGTAATCTTTGGCATAGACCTGCATGTACAGCTGCTTTCTTTGTAAACTCTTTCTCTGTATTAAGAAGCATTTCTGCTGCTGAGTGTTTTGCCATGCCAGTTTTCTAGCATTCATTAGATGGCAGTTCTGAGCAAACCCTTAGGTCTGCCATGGCCTTTCAAAATTTTAAGATCCCTTTAAGTTTACTCATTTGTTGGGTTACAACCACCAACTTTCATATGTTTTAATGACATGTAGGCTAAAAAGCAAATTCACTGAAAAGTTTGGCATTCATTTGCATTAACAAGCTTTCACAGTACCATCACATTTATAGGCAATAGGGTGCACTTTCTCTGGTTTTCATTTGCCAGAAGAAAGATTCCTACCAAACATCTCTTAGCCTTACGCATCATAGTTTTGCACTACTTTGTGCTGGCTTGTCATGCAGGATCTGAATAAAATGAATGAATGAATGAATGAACGAACGAATGAATGAATGAATGAATGAATGAACGAATGAATGAATGAATGAATGAATGAACGAATGAATGAATGAATGAACGAATGAATGGATCAAACACTTTCTTTTTTAAAATAGGGTATATATATATATTTTTTTTTGAAGGTCAATGGATATTTTGCAGTCAGGAACTTCCAGTAGGATGCATTCACAAGACTCTCTTTCACTTAATTCCATTGGATTCACACAAAAACTGAGATGACCTAAAGCTTCAGTCCCACAGTTTTGTTTCCAATTCATCCAGCCAGCTCCTTCCTTCCTACTTTGTCATCACCCAGGTATGATATTAAGATTATGGCTAATCAAACTGTTCCTGAAACTTCCTATCTTTTTTCATTTTTGAAAACAGTTCCTTTCTTTTTTCTTACACCTCGATTCTACATCCTAACACATCCCACCTCCTCTTTGTCTTGCATCGGTCCTTGTTTCACCTGTATCCTCCTGCTCCTTCCTTCTCCTTCTCTGTTTCCCACTTGCATCTGTTTGGTGTATTCCCAGGGGCAACGAGGGGGCAGAAGGGTCCATGAATAAGTCATTAACGCTGGCCCCTCAGACTCTGTGATCATCGGCAACCTGTTCAAAAACATGGTTCCCCGCCACCTCTCATGCTCCCTCTGCACCCTTCACTCTGCATCCATAAGAAATGAAAACATAAATAAATAACATGTTATGAAGTTTGGGTGCGTGTGTTTGTGTGTTTGTGCGTTCTCTTCTCAGTTTCTGTACCCTGAGCTTCAACATGTTCATTGGCTGATTGAACTGACATGGAGATGATTTTGTACTATTACTCAAAACTAGTGAATGAAACTTGAAGGTCAGCAAAGTTCTAAAAGAGATGGCATTAAGAAATTTTGCTCACCTTGCCAAATTTGGTACCACATTTGAGAGTGAGAAACTATAACTGTTGTTTAAGACAATTCAACAACTCTGTAAACTGCAATTTGGCTTGGAGACATTTAAATTTTGGTTTTCTGATTTGAATTGAGCTAGACATCTTAATTTTTATTTGTACATTTCTCTATTTGCCGAGTTATTTTATCCATTTGGTTTAATGCCAGTCTTTTTTGTGTTGCTGTTTATCCCCTTAAGTGTCACCCCAGATTGATTCTGCTTTAATAATTGAATATTTATTAAAGCAGAATCAATCAGCTGACCATTTTAGGACCAAAATTGGGATAATAACAACTTGAAACTTGTTCAGTAGTGTAGTAATTGTTTTTTTTATTCATAAAGCATATTAAGCAGGTAAGTCATACAGCATGCAGATCAATAAAGGCCATATCATAGATGTTGCTAATGAAAGATCTTAACATCTATTTGGTTGTGTTTCAGTGCACAAAAGCTGGGAATTGTAAGAAGAAAAAATACATTTTTGAATCTAAATTTTATGCCTTCTGCTGTATTGATAGTTTTACACAAAAAGTATTTTGAGACTCAGTTTGTTTTTGCTCAGTCGTACATAATAGCAATTAAATGGCAAAAACAGTTCAAAACTGGATATATTTGGAAATATTTCAGCTTTCCCTGCAACATGCAAGCTTATCCAGAGTTAAGACTGCTGCTATACTTTGTTGACTAAATAAATTGCAAGATTTAATATATATATTTTTTTTTACATCACTTGCGAGTTGATGTGCACAACTCAATACTGCCAGAGACTTGCACAAATGTTTAAAACACAAGAGCTGTAACTGTGTTTCTTGGCTCAGCGATAGCAAATCTCTGTTGAATTTAATAAATGAAGGGTGTGAAGTAAAGCTGAAGGACATAAATATTACTGTTATGCAGTCCAAACACAATAGGCTGAAACCGAATCAACTTTAAATGCCACCTCTGTGACAAACTCTCCTTCTCGTCCTAAACGCCGAGCGGCTGCATAAAACATCAGACCATGCAGCAGCGGTGGAGAATTTTAAGGAATTCTGGGTTCATGTTGTCAGCAAACAGCATGAATTATAGATTTTTGTACCTATTTGTTGGCTGCATTACAAAGCTAAGTGAGTATTTTTCGGGGGGCAGAAAATCAAGCAGAGTAGCAGTGGAAATCCCCACAAGACTTCGAAGGGTATAATAAAACTTTGCATGTCGTGTTTACAGTAAATTAATGCAAAATATTAAGACGGAAATGTTTTTGCTCCTCCTCTTGTCAACATATGGGGAAGCTGTATAAAACCAAGCAGACTGGCATTAATTTCAGTTCACTGTGAGAAAAGACATAATTGGAGCATGCTGGAAACTTTGCCTGATTTGACTGAGAGTAGTTTTTTTAAAAAAAAAAAACACTCACAGGGGAGCACCTCCACTGTGTTGTCTGACACTTGCAGAGCAGATGGTCAGTCCAGTATCTGACTGGAGGACTCCTCTGTATATTTATGTGAACAGGATAATGAACCAACCTCTATCAAGTGGGAACATCCTTGTAGACTACCAGAGGCTCTCCTGCTGTTCCTAGCAGGGTGCTCGCAGCACATGAGCCAGCTCATCAGAAGTTGCACAAGGTGTTTCTCTTCTCCCTGCCGAGTTCAGCTTGTTTTCGTCGCTGCTGCCTTTGTGTATATGCGTCCATGCGTAAAATTGTCCATATGATCAATACCTCCTTTGTTGTGCATGTTAACAAGGCAATCAAAGTGTGCACATAGTCAAAGGGAGATTATGATTACACTTTCTGAATCAAAGTTGAATTTATCATTGTGGATGAGCTATGTAACTCTGACATGAAATCTAAGTTGAGTTTTAGAGTCAGAAACTTTGCTGGGTGTTTTGTCTTTTTTTTTTTTTTTTTTTTTTTGGTTTTTGTGATAATTTGTCCTCTTCAGGTTACTTTATGTTGTCCGATTCAAATCAAATGTTATATATTTTTTTATCTTTCCAAGTTATTACTGTGGTTGCCAAAGAGCTAACTAAAGCACATAATGCCACAAAAAATATATATGTATATATATACAACTATGCTTATCAGAATAAGTGACTGTAGGCCACGGATGTAATGCTCTTATACAGTTTGCTTTATTCTTGTATCAACCTCTTAAGACATGACATTTAATCTGTTAAATAATTTCCTGGAGTCATGTTCAAAATGCCATCATTTACATTTTGATTTTAGCCTGAACAGTTTGTATCTTCGAATTGTAAGAACGCAAGACCTTAGGTATTCCAGACTTTTCTAACACTGACAGAGAAATCTAATTTCAATACATTGGCACCTTGGTTATTTCACTTAAGGGTTAATATGAAAAAGAAAGACAAGTCCGTTTCATTCTGTAACTCACGGCAGTGAGAGAGGTTGTTGTTGCTGACCGCTTTTCTCCCCCCAACCAAGCAAGACTGGACGATTAGAGCAGAGTTCAGGCTGATCAGTTGTTCAAACATCCAGAAATCATTTTTGTCAGAACTGCTGCACTGGTTGTTCCTGCAAACTACAGAAGAATTTGACTGTCTTTGCCTTTTTACTGTGAGACTTTGCTGCTTCCTCACTGTGACCTAAACAATCCAAACTGTCTGACATGCATGGTGAGAGCAACAGCAACACGCAGTCTGTGAAGCGAACCCGAAGGCTGTTTCAAAGAATTTCATAATAGAGTGGTGTACTAGACTAGTCTGCTGGGGAGTCTGACATGCATGCAGTTTCTGGTCGGACGAGAAGTCACTGCTATTGGTTGTTGTGAATGTGGATGAATTCAGGTTTGTGGCAGACTAAACTGAACCCGCTTTTCTAATCTCCAATTCTTTCTCTGAAAGGTGGATTTCATTCAGAGTAACTACAGATCTGTCTCTGTTGGTTCCTGAAACTCTCATCAGGTCTACATAATTTGAAACTATCAGTAATCTGTATTTGTGATCTGATCAACAAAGTGAAAAACCAAGGTTGTTTTTCATCTTACTGCAAAGGATTCAAAAGGAAATCCCTTTTTTGTGAATGAGAAAAAAAACATTCTCTTGTAAAACACACAGAAAGAGGTATAAAGGCTAATAAATGATTACAAACAAAGATAGTGTTATTCAAAAACTAGTAACTGAAGGGTAATTGCTATGAATGGGAAAAGAAAGGTTAAGATAATTAAAATGATAAAATCTAATCTGGATGACGTCCTGCTATTGAACATATTTCATCTCTAAGATGTCTCTGGACCTTTCACGTTTCAAATAAACTTTGCATTTGCTCAACTCCCTACTGCTGAATTCACCCTGCTACAATTTCTGTTTCCGTAGTCAAACATCTAAATATCGCATTCATATTTAATAACACTTAGTACTAATTAAGTACAAAGAAGATTGAATGCTGGATGGAGAAGAAGGACAACAACCTGTTTGGTTGTAGTACTACAGCAGAAGATGACTGACATTTTGACATAAATCTGCAGTGTCACCAAGACAATGCAATTTCTGCTGTGTGTTTCTTATATTTGTCGTATGAATCTTATATCAACTGTGAGAAGCATATTTCATATACTGAAATGTTTTGCAGCAGCCTCAAACACAACAATGAACTGTTTAACTACAAAAACTTTAGCTATACAGTTTTTTGTCTCTCAGCATCACGTCACCAGAGTTGCAGATTGATTTTGGTCACTACGCTGCATCCATTCAACTGAATCTGAACTACACATCACTTGTCAGTCCCAGAGTAGCTTAATGTTCCTTATCTCAGCACAGCAACCTGTGTATTAAGGGAATTACAGAAACAAATGTGACTTTTGTGCATTTTAAAACCCCTCAAGCTGAGCTTGCAATTCTGCAGTCCCCAGTCAGCAAGAGATAACAGCCAGGAATTCACAAAACTTAGAATAGCCTCATTACTGCAAAATGATGTAATGCGTTATTGTTAAACTTCCAGACATAATTCATTAATTTTTAGACTCTTAATGTGGGCTGAGAAGTAATCTCCAAGGCAGCATTCTCAGCTATTTGTAAATCCGGCTCTCTACAGACAGTGTGCTCCGACTAAAATGTAGGGGAAGGTTATATAAGTTGTTGTATTGTTCTAATAATTGGCTTTATTGCAGCTATAAGGGGAGGATCTGCATTTTTCAGAAGCACAAAGCCAAATTCATACTTCAGACTGCATCATTATATTTTAATAGTTGTTGTTCTATTTCAAAGTTTTAAATTTTAAACATCCAGTCCATCTGCCCTGCTCCGTGCTTTGCTCTCATTACCCTCAAACTTTATTTTATCAAATTTTTTTTTTTTCTTTGTACAAACTTTCTAGGTCTGTCTCATATTCTTGGCGGCTCTTTTGCTCATTTTCAGTCCAATAGCCATTGATTAAAACGTTTTTTTTTTTCTGTTTTAAAAATGTCCTTAAACTTAAGGGATATCTAACCACAAAATTGGTTTGAACTATCTTACAGATGTTCATGCAATCATAATATCAGATTCTTTTTCTCATTCAGTAATCCTTCAACACCTATTTTAAATCTCAGTTAGCATAATACCCTCATTTTCTTCATCAGAGATTCCTCTACCATCGCTCTTACTTGGAACTTCCTCCAGTTTTTCTCTTTTGCTTCTTACCTTCATAATCGTTTCTTCTGGAAGGTTTTGTCCCCCGTTGCTAAGCATGCAGAAGTCATCCCTGCATTAATAAATAACAACTTGAATGCCAGTTTACTTCCTATTAGCCAGTTTCAAAGCTGCAAGTGGTAGAAGATCAATTCAAAACTTTATGGGCCAGTCTGGAAAAGCTACTGGTGAAAGGTTCTTGGACCGGTGGTTTTCTCCAAGGCCTGATTAGCGGCCCATTATTTTGATTTGATATACCTCACTCTGCCCTCTCAGACACATAGACATTAGTTACAGATTTGGATCAGATTTATAAAGTTTAGTATTTGGAAACTGGAAGAAATTTCAATTCTGGCCTCAACATGGATTTGCATGTAAAATTGAACTCATGCTCCTCCTAACATCAGACTTGTTGAATACCTACTAATCCTAAAAAACTTTTTTTATACTTTTATTCCTTATCGGTGAAGTTGAAAAGTTTCCTTTTGAGTGAAGCAATGGTAAACAGTGTGTCTTTTCGCTGTCATTTAGTTGGGATGGGAATCTCAGCTCAGCAGCAGCCCCAGTTAGTTAGATTGATAAATTTCAAATTTTCATACAGCGTGCAATTTTAATGTGCTTTGAGACAAGATAGATGCAGATTGAAGGGCTCTTCTGGGACACACTCAAGGCAGAGGAGTTGTAACGCACAGGGAGTGGCTTTGCAGCCGTGTGGCATGCAGGACAGAAGAGGAGGACAGCAAGAGGATGAAAGGAGGGAAGGCAGGTGGGGTGGACAGGGTGGGGAGGTAAAGGCATCTGCCAGGGAGGGGCTGGCTTGGCTCTACATCGGAGAGAACAGAAGGAAGAAGAAAAACTCTCTGAGGCATTCTGCAATTTTCTTTACCCATTTATCAGTCTCTGGCTTTTCACTCTTTACCCTCTCCACCCCTTTTTCACACAGCATCTGGACTCACTCTTATTTTTTTCCTTTTCAGCTCTGTTGGATTCCTCACATTGCCTCTGTTTCTCCTTCCTGACCAGGCGTTATATGTCCCCGACTCCTTTCATCGTTGCTCTTCTTTCATTTCATTCACAGCCTTCTATCGCTCCTCGCCACCTTCTTTCTGCTTGCGTCTCTGTCTTTAATTTAAAGATCTCCTCATCGCTCCATATATTCAAACAGGGAAGAAAAGATTGGCTCGGGATCTGTGCTGGTGCAGTCGAGATTGCACCACCCTACCAAGAGAGTGGGTGTTAAACACAGACATCGGCGCAGCCTGCCAAAGAGATGGCACCACACTGATGCCGATGGCTGCAGAGAAACATGAATATATGCCTGCTTCCACCCACTCACACAAGAGCATGTCTTTGGTTCACTTTTACCCAAACGAGGTTCCTGATGTTCTGTCCTTAGTTTTGCCAGAGTGGTACTGCAGTCAGTCAAATGCAGTGTCCTAATGCATCCAGAACTTGTCTACATTCGTTGCCGTCACTAATCTCAGTGCATTCTGCGGAGATTTTACGTGCAGCTCCTTCACAGACTGCTGTAATTGTGAAGTGGAAGGAAAGTGAAACGGCTTTACAAATTTCTTTCCAAATAAACTGGATAGAAAACATATTTAGGCATCGATTTTCAAGTCTTGTCAAACATTCTTAATCGCATCAAGGTCTGGACTTTGACCGGACCTTCTAACAAACAAATATGCTTTGGCTTTTAAGGATTGTCCCATTTTTAACGCCATCCATCTTTCCATCAACTCAGTTCAACTCAAGAACAAGTGAGACCACCCGTAAGAAAAAAAAAAAAAAAGACAAAAATAAAGAAACATTAACGCTTAAGCAGAACTGTATCCTGAAACATAAAAATGACCCATAACGTAGCAGTAAATGCTCAGGCCCTGAGCTCATTGAAATGCTGTGGAGGGACCTGGAACTGCCTTTACATGGAAGAAACCAATCTGACATCTCACAGGTGAAGGAGAAAAGTGAGTCAAACTTTACTCAGATGTTATGCCAGATTGCTACAAGATATGTCTGTTTGAACCTAATTCAGCCAAAGGGGAAAGGATGTCCTAATCTTTTCCTCAGAAAACACACCTTATTGATACATTTTGTTAAATGAGTACATTTTTGGTGCTTTCACTGTAAGAAAGTATTTATCAGAAATAAATATATATATAAAAAAAAAGAAAAAGCAAATGAGCTGTCTCATTAAAAAAAAGAAAAAACTTAACATGCTAAATCAACATATAATTACATATAATAACATTTACATTTTGTGGAACATTGGTCAGAATAGTGAAAACTATATTTATTTCTGTTCAGAGGTTGGCCGGCTTGGAAGTGTTGAATTTAAATCCCCGTCTCAAAGCGTGTGTGGCGGGCCAGCAGGACAGCCCAGTTCTCCCATCCTCGTGCCAGCTGTGAGGGATTACACACAGTCTGCCCCTCTGACAGTCATCCTCAGTACAGGCCTCTAATGCAAGTGTCGATACACTGTGAAATGCTGTGTGCTGTCATAAAAATACTCTGGAACGCTGTCTGGAAATGCTGCTGTTGGCTTGCTTGGTTCTGCGGCATGCTCATGCAATGTGCGCACACATAATAAACACTTGCAGTCTCTACCAGATTGGAGAGATCGCTAAGCTACAGCCCGACACTATGAAATTCCCCATCAGCTGAATTTAGAAATTTAGAAAGAGTCAATATGTATAACAATGTAATTTAGAAAGAGTATAACAATAATAAAAAAAAGTGTGCTTACATTTCACTCTCTTTAGCACAACAACTATATATTTTTTTGTTGATTTCTATATTTATATTAGGCATTTAATACATCTAACAGGAAGCGAGTTCATTTCAGAAGTCTCTTGCATGCACATTTGTTTTAATTAGGTATGTAACATTGGACATTGAAAATGTCCCCCATAGACTGTAGCGAGTTTTGGCTATGCATAAAAGCCAAAGGCACTAAATGAGCATTGTCATTTATACATTGACAGCACATAAAAAACAATGAATCCAGCTATATCTGCCATGTTTTTTGGGGTCGCTGCTCTTTTTCCTGCTGTGAGTTTTTATGCAAACCATTTCACAGCAACTTCTTGAAACTCACAGCAAGTAGTTTATAATTGAAAGACAAATTTTGGTGAAATATTCAAAAGACGTCTCCAGTAGCTCTGCTCAGAGTCTGACGTGGTGCAGCGACGTTTTTCTAAAGAGTTTTATTCATAGCTTGTCTTTTGATTCCACGTCGAGCCTCATAGTGGAACCAAGAACCTCGCACAGAAATCAGCAGAACCGCAGAGCTCCCTTCAGGTAACTCAAAGTGAAAACATAATTTAACTTTACCTTATCAGGGAGCAACACTAACAACACATTTGAAACAGTCAACAGCAAGGATTGTGTTGTATCTTACTAAGTTGTTTATTTCATATATATATATATATATATATATATATATATATATATATAAGAATTTGTGAAAGCATGAATAACAAGACAGAAGGGGGAGATTAGCAGACAAAATGAAAAAGCTCTGTGCAGAGATTTACACAGAGACAATTAGAACGCAGAACAGAAAATGATGTTTGAGTTAAAACGATGTGGTGCAGCTCAATAAATTCCAAACATTATTGAACATTTGAAAACATGACTGTTCAAAACGAGCAGAAATATGGAAAACTGAGTGGAAGGAAAAATGTGGTAGCAAAAAATGTCCAGCTAACTACTACCCAATTCAATAGTTTGGGAAAGGTTTACAAGTTTCGCTGCCACTGACCAATGAGCAAAGCATTGGCTGACAGGCAGCCTGGCCTTAACTAAACGCCATTAAAAATCTATGGAGGTTTGTCAGAAGAAACATGATAGACACCAGACCCAACAATGCAGGTAATTCAGTTGTTCATGCAAAAGGAGCCTTAATCAAAAAGTTAGAGCAACTGGACCAACATTTATGTATTAAATATGTATTTCATACCCTTTTGTAAGTAATATTCAACATTCTAAGTTTCTGAGAAACTGAATTTTGAGTTCTCCATTAGCTGTACGCCATAATTGTCTAAATTATCTAAATACCAGTCTGTGTGTCCTGAGTTTACTATTTTAATTTACATATTAGCATTAATGTATTCAGCAGGTAAACACAGCTCAAACATTTCTATTATTAATGCACTAATCTGCTAAATTAGGAACAGGCCTTGGAAGATGTAGTTTTTTCTCAGATCTGAGGACGGGTCACCGCGGACTCAATGACTCTGAAGTTCTGAAGGAAAACATTATGACAATAAACACGGAAGTATGAAGGCATCAAGACAATCCAAGATAAAATAAAACTCATGCAGGGTTGGGGAAAAGATGTAAAACATGCTATTTTCAGAATACCGAGATGTTTTGATAAATTTAACATAATTTGGCAAAAGTCTTCAAAGTGAGGCACAACATCAGTAAAATATCAAGACATTTCCTATTAGCAGACGCTAAAAATCTCTCCACAACTCTTCTACATAAATCTCTCTCGACATGCAGGGAAAAATATTCAACCCTCACACCCCTCCTGCACGCCCCCAGCCCCAGTGGAAGCACCCCGAGATCAGCAGCGCGACCTCCGGGTGGCGTGTGGCCCGAGCCGGTGTGACGACCCCGCTCTGACAGAGTGTCAATACAAAGCAATTTACAAGCGCATGAAAAATCGACCCTCGATAACAGGCAATTTCTCTGCTCCGCTGCCTCAAGAGGCATGACCCGCCTTGCAAAAAGTGAGCGAATGGAGGGAAGAGGAGGGAAGACAAAGAAGAAGGAAGAAGAGGAAGAGAAGGAAAGGGGTGATCATGGTTCACTGGGTGTGTTTACAGGCCGCTGTGCTCCAAAAGCATGGGAGGGAGGGCCTGTAATGGGGTAAGCAGCTGTAATAGCAATACTGGGAAACAGATAAATCACTATTTGGAGTTGAGAGACAAAGATGACTCAGGAAGGAGGAAGTTTCAAGAAAATCATCATAGAAACCGTCAGGAAATGAGGATGAGTTCAGCCAGAGAAAAGTGGTTTGTGGAGAAGAAGCAGGGAGGTGGGGGGCAGAAGGGCTGCTGTTGTTGATGAAATGTGGTATGTGATCGTCTTTGTGTGTGTAGACTTGAGGCCACAGGTGAGTACAGAGCTAATGACCTCATTCCTCTTCTCTTTTTGCCACGACACTTTTCTCAGCACCACTCTATTCATCAAACCCCATATCCATCTCTCTGTCCCTTCTTCCTTGATTCTCCATGCTTTCTGCAGAAGAGCCAGAGGTCACAGCTACTCTCAGACAGACAGGGACACACACAAAGGAACATGTCGCGGTACGTGTCTGAGAAAAGTGCCTCATCACAGCAAGCATACGTGTTTGTTTTGGTGATTTTGGTAGAACACAAATGTATCTACAGGTGTACAAGTGTGGGATTTCTGTGGAGGATTTCATTATTTTAAGCACATTCTCATTCTGGGTTTCGTGAATTGGGGTTGATGACATCACAAGTGGCACAAGACCAGAGCTGATCAGCTGACATTAGTCAACAATATTGCAAATGAACAACTTTTGGCGGATTCTGAAGAGTTTGAGTTGCAAGAGGGCTCAACCTCGTCTGTTTGTGGCTAAAGACTTTCATTTTCAGAAAACAGTGAGTTCCTTTAAATCAAGACTACAGACCCATCTGTTTAGAGTTGCTATTGAACCATAATAAATGGAACATTGACCAAAGTATTTGATGTGTATTGATGATCTTTGATGATGGCACTCATCAAAATGTAATGTTGGTCACTGGTTTCTCATTTGTTGACTGCATGTTGCTTTTATTAATTATTTTTGTGTTTTTATGATGTACAACACCTTTGTACTGCCTTGTTGCTGAAATGTGCTACAAAAATAAATTTGATTTATAGATTTATCGAAGGTATTAAAGAAAAAATTCACAAACATTAATGTGCACAGTGCAGCTTGCTCGGAACGTACTTAAAAAATTTGCGGTAATATATTCGCTCTGACCATCACATCAGAGGGTGGGAAACTTCTGACAACATTGTAAGCTTTCTATGCTAAAATCTGATTGGTTAGAAAACAAGAAACACGGCTTCACAGTTATATCACATATTTAACGTAGCAGGTCTGCTTTACTGAAACAATAATTACGGGAAGTAGCGCAGCCAGGAGAAACATAATAAAATAACAGGAAAGGCCATTGGAAATTAAATTTTATTGAACAAACATTATAAATCAGGTGGTAGATATACGTTGGTAGTATTTATGCCAGTAGAGACGGCTCACCACTGATATATGCCACTAAGCCAGACGCACTGAGCACCAGCCCCCAAAATCTCTGCTCACAGCCCTGTATGTGTACCAAATTAAGACACTGACAGCATGAGATAATCTTCAGTTATTTTCTGAAAATTGCATGCTTGGTTACTGATAAATGTACTGCATAGACAACACTTCTTACAAATTGACTTCCAGAGTGCAGCTCAAGCAAGCTACAGCCAAATAAGAAGCATTTGTTGCCTCATTGTACAAAGACCTGCTGCCTTATCGTTCCAGGTTCAATTACTCACACTCATGCTTAGACACACAAATGAGGGCGTCCAAGGAAAGGTGGCACCTGCACTATTGGTTTTTGAAGGTGTTCCTGAACCGCAGAAGGGAAAGGCTGTAATGCAAAGAGACATATTCAGGTCACTCACACACAGCTGGGTTGAAAGAAGAGAAGAAAGAAAGTGCATGTTGAAGTGGAGGAGGAGAGTATAGGATAGGGTGGAAGAGGACGAGGAGGGAGAGAGCGAGAGACCGAGATGGAAGGAGTGCCACAAGTCCTGCAAGAAAATCTATGTGGTTGAGAACGTGGAAGCCGTGCATGCAGAATAAAAAGAGAAATACAGTAAAAGGCAATTGAGAAGGGAGGGTTTGTGGGATACAAATGGAGAAGGTGCATGAGAGGGCCAGGAAGAGAGGAGAAAGAGCAGGGAGATGGTAATTGACATAAAAGGAAAGTGACAAGTGAAAAGATGACTACATAGGGAGGGGAAGAGTCAGAGAGAAAAAGAGAATTACTATTGAATGAGGAATGTGAGGGAATAAAAAAAAGCTTTGGAAGGTGATGCAGACGGGAGGGGAGAGAACATGCTGTCATACAGCGCCACACTTGATGTACAGGACCCGCCAATGTCTTAAATCATTGAACAAAATGGCCTTGTGTAATGACAAGAGATTGTACTTTGCTGGCACATAATTCATGAAGCAGCGGTCACACCCATTTCTGAAGTCAGGATAAATGGTGACTTCAATTTTCTCTTCGTCTGAAAGACGCTTGGCGATTTTTTATTTTATTTATTTTTATTTTTTTACTTTCGTCAGCCAAAACATTAAAACCAGGGAGATGTGAAATCTTGTTACAATGATGTCTGGGAAACATTTGGATTTTATTCTGATGCATAAACTACTCAAATGTGGTTGTGGATCAGGTTCTCCAGGACCCAAAGAGCCCAGAGCCCAAAGAGGGACATGCCAGATCTTGAGAATGTCAATGTTGCATCATCTTTTATTCCCTGTATTCATTGGCATAATGCTCCTCTAACATGAGTTTGAACATAGTGGTTAAAATGAACCACCACATGAGAGGGTGTGCTCACTTATGCAACAATATTTTAGTTTTTATATCTCTCTTACATATTTTAGCTTGTTTTTCAGTTGATTTGAAAAGGTTATAGATCAATTTAAATGTGGAACATGTTCATAAAATGTTTGCTTTTGGTTTTAGACCATACAAACCTGGCATTTTAGTGGTTTTTTGCCTCGACTGTAAATTTTCAACTGTGTGTGCAGATGTGGTGTGAGATTTCAGATGTGCCTGGTGTCTGGAATGTTGTCTGTAATTGCCTGTACGGTACCATCCATCACTGTGCTGTTATTCTTTTTTTTTTTCCACTCTCTTCAGTCACAAACTTGTTCCTGTCTGTGGCTGAAAGCAAAATAAACTTTTTTTATTTCAGAATAAGTCTTACAAGTGTTTTTTTTTTTTTGGTTTGTTTCCACGTTGAATAAAAGCATGAATAGCAAACTTTATACAGGAAGGTTTTATGAGTGTGTGTGTGTGATTTTTGGGAGGGGGACTCAAGGGGAGGAAGGAACATCATATCTGCCAAGCACCAAAACAATAAAGGCAGACAGCACTGAGTTGTCAGCAAGTGTGACACCACCAGATCCCATCCTGGGAAAATGAAAAACATCGCAATGACACAAAACAAAGCCTTCTCTATAAACTGAGTTGTTGTTGTTGTTTTTTTTTCACTCATCTTCTCACACAGTGGTTCTGCTTTTATTTTCCCAGCTTACATAAACT
This sequence comes from Alfaro cultratus, assembly GCA_903066825.1. NCBI lineage: Eukaryota > Metazoa > Chordata > Actinopteri > Cyprinodontiformes > Poeciliidae > Alfaro > Alfaro cultratus. The sequence goes on from CAEFZX010025251.1 coordinate 59,741, forward strand.
TTCCTCAGGAATTTTCTTGGATTGTGAAAGTGACTTGCAGTGTTTCAACACTTTCAGATGGTTAAAGTCAAGAGTTACAGTAAAAAGCAAAGATAATTCTTTACCAACAAATCATCAAGACCATTCAGTAAATTGTTCACAACTGTGGTAAAATTTAACTCTTATGTCCAAGAACCAGTAAATTAAAGTCTATGATATAAAAGGGACCTTTATAAATCTTACTAACTTTATTACCCTACATTTGACTGTTTTGGAGTAATAAATTAGGACATGGGTTTGCCAGCTATTAACCACAAATCATATGAAGGGTGTTTACATTACCACAAAAATACTCTCCGGTCACTTTACCATTGTAACCATGGCAACACATGCAGGAATAATTGACAAATCAAGAATCATAAAATTATCAAAGGGCTGTACTAACAATGCCTCAGTTTTTTGCAGGCCAAGATGACATTTCATCCCTGTTTTAACTGAAATTTTAAAGTCATTTTTGCTAATGCTCTTTGTCTTCTTTAAGGCAGGTTTATACAACTCCAAAGAAATCCTCAGGGTTATTTTGGGCTGATTTACAGAGTAAAATCTGTCATTTTGTAGGAGTCAACTGGCCTATGCGGGGATTAGAGCCACAATCAATGTTTCATACAGAATAAGTAAAAAAAATAAAATAAAATCTGTTCATAAGGAAAAGAAAAGTTTTTTTCAATATGATTTTTTTATCAGTAGAATTCATCAACAGAATAATGAATAGTTAAAAACAAGCACAACTGATGGATAGTGGCTAAGAATGGGTAGAAAATCGTAAAAGAAGAGAAAAAATGTTACTGTGTGGATAAAAAGTAGCAAAGGGTCAGATTTTGGATTCGTTATGTGTTTTCTCCTAAGAATTGTGATACAGTCTTCACTGTCATTTGCTCACTTAGATTTTTTAATGCCACATCTTTTGAGATTTATGACAGCAGTGAGAAATTCTGCAGTTTTGTCTCAAACATATTTAGGAAACATGAGTCGGTAGTAAAAGTGTTGAGGAGCCTCAGAGGAGCTCTCTGACAATCGAACTGAACTGTCGACTGCAAGCTACATATATAGAGAGAAATAAAAAAAAACACATAAAGATACTTGAATGACGGTTTGTCAAGAATATCAATGAGTTCAGCTGGTTTCTTGTAATTTATCAAACTCAGGCTCACATGTTTCGCACTGTTGAATCTCTTTTGTTGCCAGGCTGCATTAAATATACTCTCATCACACTAAGAGCATAAATAGTCTGGAAGTCGGATACGCTTGGCACATATAGCTCTTTCACATTAACTAACACCACAGATACAATACCTTGTGTAAACACCCAGGCCTCAATTAAAAGACAAATGAAGTGGGTGTGATTTAAAAATATCACTGCATTCATGTCTTGATGTGAGTTACAGAAAACACTTTGAGCAAATTCTTTGAAACCAAGAAGGAAAAGGAGGACGCAAATTTTTTTCTTGCTGCTCTGGGGGAGCCAGTTCATTTTTTTAGGAACAGGCTCTAAAAAGAAACATTTTTTAAATGAAAAAATTGAAAATGATTGAATTGATACTTCCCTATAACATGACGACGTAAACCTTACTGGACTCAGTTTGGGAGCAACAAATATTCAGATATTCATTATAATTCTCTGACTATTAAACTAACTGATAGCATGTAGGCTTAAAAAGACAATTTACTCAGCCATTCATGTTCTGATTTGTAGTTGGAGGGCAATTTTATCATGTTTCCAGGGTACTTCTCACTGACAAATAACTCTTCAATGACACTGATCACGGCAGCAGGTGGCTAAGATTCAGTCACTGATCATTTTTAGAGCCTTTCGGTATGATTCATCAAAAATAATGGATGTAGTTTAATAAAACGCCACATGATTTTTTTTTGTGACAACTTCAGGTTAGTAAGTGAAAAAGGCACACAGCTCACTTTATCCAAAAAAGGTTAAAACCTCCAATGTTAAAAAAAAAACAACTAAAACTGCAGGAACCACAAAACAAGTGGTTGATGTGAGGCAATAATTAATAACCACTTGGTGACAGACAGATTAATGCCAAATTATTAATTAAGCCTCAACCTCTCTGGTCCTCGCCACAAAATCCCACAGTTACAGCAAAACATGGCGCCACTGGTACAGCTAATTAAAGCAGAGATGGTATCTAAATAACAGAGTAGAAAATGATCAATGAAAGTCTCATAATAAAGAGCCTTTCTCCATTTACTGTTCACAATGTGAAAGCAGATCACAGCATGTTCAGTCGATAATTGAAGACTCTCACAGATCCACTAAAAACTTATTTCACATGCTGATGCACATCGGAACAGATATCATCATTAGGAGAATTTGACAAACTGAAATAGCATGTAATCTATGACAGCAAAGCTGAACCTTCAAGGTCTTCCATCATCACCTCTGCTGCTACACAAACACGTGTGAAAAGGATGTAATTTACACGCAATTTTCAGTGGATGAAGCCCAAAATAAAGTTTAATTTGTAAAACCTTGGTCTGCTGTTTTAATAGACGGTTTTTTTTAACGTAGTTCTCATGACAGAGCTGCAACATCTCAAGTGCTTTGCAAAGGATTTGGATAGTTTTTTTCCTCTTTAGAAATCCGCACAAGTACACTGTGTTAATTGGATCCTCTTTGAGAGTTTGTCAAGCAGAAAATGTCAATGCAGTAAGACAAAATAAGCAGAGGATGAGGATTTCTAAAATGTGCTTTTACAGTTAACAGGTGGAGAGTTTGTCGTCATAACAGGATAAATCCATGATGGACACTGCAGCTCGTGTAGCACAGGTGGATAACGGCTGCATTTGTCTTTCAGAAATGTTTTCTCACCTGTTGAACTTCATACCTTTTGGTTTAGAATCACAAACTATAATGTTCTTAATTAAGATTTGGGTTTTTTTGTGTTTAATGTTAGTTTTCAGTATATTTTATTTTCCATAACATGTGGTTAAAATTGGTCTCATCTAACTGAACTACATTATTTCACATATCTGCTGTGTTGCTACGAGTTCTTATCCATTGTTGTTGTTTTTTCTTACCACTCCTCCATAAATTAATGGAGAGAATGACACATAATGTCCTGTGAATGTGAAGTACAATGGTACTTATGCGGGGAATAAATTACACACAGGTAGAATCAATTTCTACTAATTAGGTGACTTCTGAAGATGGTGGGAACAAATTTTATTAAGAGGGATTGGAGTAAAGGGGACTGCAGACATGCACAAAGAATATTTACAGGGAATATGTAACATAGAAGAAGGCCTTGGATCGTGGTGGAAAATCTTCACTAATTGTGATGACAATGGTTACGCGCCGCACTAAATTGCAGGCTGGTCCCTTTGTCTGTTCCCCAGCTGTCCAATCAGAGATCTGGCTGAAGGGCCTGAAGTCATCAAGAACCCAGGTGGAGGGAAATGTTGGAAGGTGCAGAAGATAGAGAGAACGCGCCACCTCAGAAACACTTTTCCCGGCTCTCGGATCCTCTCGTCTTCCTTCCACCTCTCTTTCCTCCACTGTCGCCTCTTTCGCCCTCGAGGACACACTGGAGTGATGGAGGAAACAAGCCGAGCTATCTTCCTCCTGGTCATTACGAGACACACACCTGCTGCCATTTTGGACTCATTTTCTCCTGTCTCTCACCTGGCTTAGTTTCTTATTTTCCTCCAATAGGATGGACCTCTCTCGTTTTTTTTTTATTATTTGAAGCAACTTTTTTTTGTGTCTCGCACATTTTGTGCCGCAAAGTTCCATTTTTATTTAGAACCCTTAGGTAAAAACTAAGGTGAAATTGGTTAAACTGGTGCTTTTTGTCACTGAGAACTCTCTCCTAGCTGTGAGGATGCTTGTCTGATAGGTTACCATGACTACCTGACACCGAATGGACCTCTTCATCCATCTGTGCAGTAGCAATCGCTTCCACCATGGCAAGCACTAACCTTGCCTCTGTGCCTTCCATCATTTTTCTCCCCCCCTCACCTCCAAACCCCCTGCAATACAAGTGCCATTAATTCAGAGAGGGGAAGATAAGGTCGAGGCTGCTGGCTTTTTGAAAGCTCTGCCACCAGAAGAACCGAAATCAGTCCACAAAGGCAGCAGAGAGGCAGCAACAAGCAACCAGAGATATAAATTATTTATAGTCGATATAAACTCCCTGTGAGGCTGGGACATGCGAACTGTGCACTGAAAACTTCAGTCCGGACCGTTTTCATTTCTCAGAATTTTACTGGACTTGAGAAAATTGGAAGTAATGCACATCTTGTTAAAAACACAAACACACACACATACAGGTACATATCGATCCTGCTTGAATTCTCACTTTTCTCTGCAGTGTCGTCGTGCAAACAAAATGCTCTTTGCAGCTCAGCCAACACACTCGTCCCTTCTTACTAATTGCGAAGAAGATGAACGACGCAGCAAGATGTCTTTCACAGTGGTCATTTTTATGTGTCCGCTGCTCGAGCTGATGTATGTGCCGTGATATCCTTGCTGCTGCACCATAAAAGCGTATCTGACCATTCGGCAGCCTGATCGGCTGGCGGAAGAGCAGAAGCAGCAGAATTTTCATATCAGGCAGTAATTCAAGCAGCAGTTTGCAGCGTGAAGTAAGCAGCAGCATGAATAAAGGGTGTCACACTTTAATGATTTGTGGACTGCTGAATTGCGTTCCCCTTCAGCAAAAGTGTGCAAGAGTGTCTTTCCTTTATATCCAAATATTCAAAGTGGAAATTTCAAGAGACGGTCGGTCTTCTTGCGTGATTTGTAAATGATATGGAGGCTGGGAAAGCACATTTCATCTGATGTCTGGTTTAAACAATTGTGAGGGATTTACCCCCTCACTAACAAGTGCCATATTTTGTACTTCCTATATCCTAACTAATTTAACAGGTACACGTATTGGTTTTGTTTGGGGGAAAGTTTAAACCTGATTTATTTAAGATTTTGTTCTGATCATTCTCTGTTTCTCTTTGAGGTCACCTGGTCATGTGTTGCCATGGAACCTGGACCTGGTGCTGGTTCAAGTACCTAATGCTTTCAATCAGCCTCACTGGGAAAATCTACATTGTGTGAGAGGGAGGGGATATGTTTTAGCTTTTGCTTGGGCCCAGACTGTGTTTTAGTTTTGAAGTTGTTAAAGTTAATTGTAATTATGTAAATGGTTTTTTTTAGAAATACCGTTGAGTATACTTGTGTATTTTCTATCTGAAAATGTAAATGCTGACTCCACCCCGTAATTTAAAAGCTGGAGCAGAGCAGAGAAAGACTCTCTCTGAAATCACGTTTTGCTGTGAAACTGTAACAAAGTGTTTTTGAAGAAGTGCATATATAAAAAAAGAGTAAAATTTTTGTATCCTGTCTGGTTCTTGCATATTTGGTGGGCCTGGTTTTGCTGCATTTTTTAGACCTGAAATGAGTTTGACACAGATTTCAAACCAACAACAACAATATTGGGAATAGAAAAGGAAAGAAGAATCCCAACATCAACACTACAGTTGATTGGTTGAAATTTGTCATTTTTAATTAAAATTTAGATAGATAGATAGATAGATAGATAGATAGATAGATAGATAGATAGATAGATAGATAGATAGATAGATAGATAGATACTTTATTAATCCCCAGGGGAAAATTCAAGACACTAAAAACACGACAAAAACACGGAGCTACCAGGATGGCTGCCACTCGCGTCGGCGCCTGAAATGTCAATTTGAGTTGCTTAAAGGCAAAACAAAAATTGTCATTTTAAATGTCATCAATATATTAGGACATCTAAATAAATTTTAAGAATGAGCTTACAGAAAGGAATCTGAAAGATTAAACTGTGCTACTACTGTATTTGCAATGAATTTGATTAATTTGCTGTTTTTCTAATCTCCAACTTGTCAGCCTCGTTATCTTTCGCCAGATGTAATTTTGGTGGCGTTTTGGGATTTTACAGCCCCATGCATCTGTTTTTGCAGCAGCTTCTTCCACTGAACATTTCTGTCATAAACCAACAAAGACGTGTGTCCTCTGAGCTCCCTCTGACCATTCATAGATCACAGGTGATGGTTTTATTCCACACAGCTGTGAGGAAAAATTATTGCTTGCTGTGAGGCGCCATGCAGCATCGACGAAAGCCCTACGTGTACCATCTGTCAGAAGTCTCCTCGTATCATTGTTTTTTTAACAAACAAACTCACTGCAGCAACCTTGTTGTTGGCTGAACGATGCAAATTTAAATGAAACGCATCACCGTTTCTGCTTTTTCTGGTAGAACATGATTCCTGAGTCTTGTGTTTGGGATTGAAAATCAGCCGCTTGCTGGTCACGCAAACTATGTCATCACTACATCATCTCCTGTTTTAGTCAGTCAATTCAGGTCTGACTACTTCAGGTAACGATGCAGCCTTTGGCTGATTTTTGGCCTCCTCCTTCACAACACATATAGACGACACCTTAATCCTTTCTTGAAATATTTCATAAAAGGGGCAAGACTTTGCAAACTCATCAATTCATTCAGCCATCACAACCACACAGTTGCCCTTTAAGATGGCAATGTGTAGTCATTTTTCCAGTGTAAGACAATTCATAGCACATATTTATCAACATTGCCACAGGAGATGAAGTGCACGGGTTTTTTTTGTTAAACAGTAATAACAACAACCATGATAATGAATAATTGAGGGGGAGCTAACTCTCCTCACTCAAGGCTTAACTAAGCTAAGCGTCTCTCCGTTCTCAGGTATTTCTGAACAGACTGCCTGGAATCATTATATTTAAAGCCAGGACTGTTGACCAAACTTGTCAAATGTTTACAGGTTACGGCTCACACAGGAGACCCAGGTCATTACTCCCACACACAGCCCCCAGCGGCACATTATGGCAGGGAAACTGCAAGAAGTTCACATGCCGTGGTTTGAGCTTTGTCTCACACCATCCCGTGTGGCATCTATAGTTATTAAACTAAAAGGTCAATAAGAAATCTTATCTGCTGTAGTCAGGAGGTAAGGGAGCGCCGTGGAGCACCCCAGTCCTCAGAAACATCGTTCGATTCTTTCGTCTTCGCTCAGTGGCCTCATAATGGACTGTGCACCAGCGGTTTAAATTCGACCCCCAGCCCTCCAAGCCCTCAGCTTCCTGGTTAATAAATTGAACTAATTAAGGCCCCTGTTGTTAATTTCCCTGCCAGGGAATGTCAGGGTCTTATCTCAATCCCACAATGCACTAGATCACAAGTGGCGGTGTTCGAAACGTTCCGAAGGGAGCGATTCGTTAATTCATGAGTGTTCGGCTGTTAAAACACCCTGCATCAAACCGTGCAAAGTGAAAGGAAACCAAAGGAGAGCTTGAAAACAGCAGCTTAGTGCCTTTTATTGTTTATCTCACGTTTGAGACAAAGTGACAAGCTGAATGTGTGGGGTCAAAGGGCAAAACTAAGGAAAAAGAAGGAGGGGTTTAATGCTGATAAGTTGCATTAGAGGTACTTGTGTGAAGTATTCGTACCACAAACTGTCACATTTGTTTGACCTCATCCTTCAATGTGTTTCACTGCGACTTCATCTGATAAACTGACACAAAGTAGTGAATAACAGGAAGTCGGAGGAAAATCAGTTCATTGACATACACTATAAAACAACTTTATACATGACATATCTTCCTTCGGTGTTGACAATGACAGCTGAACAATTCAGAAATACAAAGTATAGCACTTACTTGGAAATAATCTCCAAGAAGCTTAATCTTTGAGTGAAGAAGTTGTCAATCTTGATACCAATGAAAAGCCAGCATCACATTTGTCTACCCTAAGTAGTAATAAGAGGAAAGGATTCGTTTTCATTCATTTGTAATGTAGTGGGGGGGAATAGCTTGTAGAAAACCTTTATTAAAGCTGCTGGATCTTTTATATGTTACTGCCATACATTGTGGCTAATTGCTTAGTAAGGGAAGCAAGACAGAGAATTATTCTCTGTCTAAGGAATTCACCTTTAAAGAATTATTCAAATAGGCTAGTGAAAAATGTATGCACAACTATTTGTCTTTTCTGTCGCTCCCACTCTAAGCTTCACGCCACAATAGGCCAAAGGAATATCGGTCTTCTCTCTGAGGAAACGCAACGCCTTTCATGTTTAACTGAAGCTGCAAGTGAAAGGAAAGAGGAAAAAAAAAAAAAGAATCCTGCAGCCTGAAATACATATTTGAAGATCAAAACAGCAGGCTGGAGTGTGTGTATATTTGTATGTGAGCACGTGTGTGAGAAAGACAATGGATGGGACCCATTAAAAACCATTTTTATCAATTTACTGCACACACTCAGCTTGTTGAGTCGTGATTGACTTGACCGACGGCATCCTGTGTGGGATGTGTGCAGTTGACCTCACCGATCGCATGACTGCATGTGAGCCATTCACGTAGGCCGAAGGATAAAACATCTGCATGCGGAGGCATCTTGCATACATGCAAGCGGCCTCCCTTCTGAGCGAGGGCATAAGGCTTGGTTGCGCTAATCGGACATGCTCCTCTGAATCCCTGGGGTGCGTGACCCCCAACCTGGTGGGGGGCAGCAATATCAGACAGACCTCTTACCATTCACAGCTGGGGTGGCGGTGGGGGTTCTCGGGAGTATTTTTGAAGCGAGTGCACATCTGGAAGACAGAGAGGCTCGATCAAAGGTGGAGGAGGTGACAGTTAAAAGTTTTCAGCCTTTTGATTCCAAAGAAATTGGAGGGAATACAGGTATGTGTCGAGCGATTTAAGAAAAACCATTAAATCATAAACCCCCATCAATCCAGAGTCTGTGTTCAGAAGATTAGAACCAGAGGAGACTATAGATGGGGTCTTTAAGAGGTCTGGAAAGCTCTATATAGATTGTTATCCCATGTGTGTTAATCAGACATCAGGACGCTTTAGGTCAGTGGAGCAGGGAATGGATTTTCACTGGCTCTGACAGGGAGCTGGAGTGCATAATGGCTTCTACCTGTGGAGAAATTAACAAGCCAGTCAGAGCAGAGAAACATCCAATCTGAAATAGTGAAGCAAGTGAAGCTCAATTCCCTGAGACTGATATGAAGTGAACGCATCCTCTTACATTCTTCCTGAGTTGATATTTATAAAGCTTTCATGACAAGTATGAACAGTTAGTAGAGATTTGACCCCTGAACCAAATGTCTGTTGCATATAAAGTTATGGAGAAAAGAAAGCACAACCTTTTTCAATTCCACAGTTTTACACAATCTGGTGTTAAATTTATTTAAATCTGACAGTGTGTGCTAAATTACAGCAGAAATATTAATACCGAGCCATAATCGAGAGGCTGTTTGTGAAAAACTAAGAGTTTAGGTATAGTCAGTCGAATGTAATTGTTTAGCTAATTAATAAAATGAGTGACCACCTCTATAAAAGCAAAGGGCTCAGTTAGCATTTCAGCTCACACAGTCCGTGATAATCAAATGACATAAAAGATTCAACAGCTTGTTTGGAAAAGTTTCTGACCCGAGTATGCAAAGTAGAACCAGAACCACAAATCTTCTGGAACAATGTTTTCTTTGGACAGAGGAGACCAAGTAAGCAGAAATATATCTGGTGAAAATCAAACACAGCACATCAGCACACACATAACTTGCCGGTTTTTGCACATGGAAGGGTGGAAAGATGATCTGAGTTGATCATCAGCCACAGAATCTGCAAATGATATTTCATGAATGCTTAAACCATCAAATTTATTTTAAAGCATTTCTGATCAACATAACGGTCAGATTTAAAATTAAATTAGTATATGCTGACTGCTTAAATTAATACAATTTTATTGACTTTTACAATACCTCACTTTTCTATTAGATCGTCAGTCTGACTGGAAAAACATTTACGAGACTCATCTTTCACTTTTTATGAAAATAAACAACTTCCCTGTAAATCACAGCACAATGCAAACATAAAGATAAGTAAAATAGCAGATGCATAAACTATCATAGCGTTCAGGTGGATCATCAAGCAAGATAAATGTTTGCAGTTTTCTTCTGCATCTAAGGATTTAAAAGCTTCCAACCTTTCAGCAAAGCATCAACTCAAAACTCCTGAATTGTCCCTTTAAGGCTAAGAAAAGCTGTCCAGATAAGTGCTTGGTGTTATTTTTCTCACTTTAGCCATGCCTGGATTTACAACGCAGAGAATGAATCGGCCATGAATTGAACCAGCATCATTGTGTTCTTCTTCTTCATCTCAGGTTTCTAAATTGCAGCAACGCTCCAATATGGGTGTTTATGTCAATAGCAGGCTGAAGGTTGGCAAACACCGGTACTTAACACCCACTGCTTGTTTTCCAAACAGGGTTTTCTTTCTTTTCTTTTTTGAGCAGCACAAGTTAAAAAGGTGACAGTAATCCAACTTGTAGCTTCCCTCAACGAGTCACGCCTGTCACCTTTCTCTTGCTAAGAGCGACTGAACCACACACCGGATTTAGTGGCCCTATGGATACTGATGCCAGTCACGGGGTTTCAGATTCGCCACACACTTGATGTGAAACACTTTGACATACACCAAACGGGCTGAAATAGAATTTCAATTTCCCTCCCTGCGATAAAACAGAGAGCTCTCCAATTGTGACTAAACGAGATTAAAAAAAGGAAAGAGAAGAAAGGGGACAAATTTAGATAGTCGCTTTTTTAACTACGGCGACGGAGACTAGCATGCAAAGAAGAGGTAGAAGGTGGGAGGGCAGAGGAACGAGCGTCGTGTGCTCTTTGCAAGGAATTCATCATAACGTTTGAGCCGTGAGATCATTTGCCTCTTGACAGGATCATTACGAGAATCAGCGCTCCCACGACCATTACGCAATTTCAGCGTTCTTCCTTGGATGGAATTTTAATTGAATTAGCCAGGCTGGTTACACATGGTGTGAACGATAACATTTTCTGTCTATCCAGCCTCATTGAGTCCATTGAGATGAGTGCTGACGTTTTTAAGGCAGGATACGGAAGGAGAGGAAGAATTAAAAGTAGTGTACTCCAGCCATTTCTTCTTGGTCTTTCTTTCCTCTGTCTCTCTCTGCTCCATCTCTTCCTCCTGTTCAGCAACGATACGCGCTATAAAAGTCAGCAGCCTGGCCCGTCTGAGCCGACTGACACTCTGCTGTGTTCCACACACAGAGCTGTTCTTCCATGCAAGTGCTCACGTAAGCTGAGGGCAGTGCAAGCGTGATGTATGGCTACGAGCTAAACGTGTTAGTATTACCTCTGCTGGAGAACAAGCCCCCTTCTCCCCCCAGCTGCCAGCCGAGTACATTTCCGTGAAAATGATTAATGACGCCGATCGGGTTGTGAAACGAGACGGCTGTCTTCATTGCTGCCTGACAAGAGGGTTCCTCTTGATTGGAAATATTCGACATTAAACAGATGATGGCGAATGACACATTCCATAAAGAGGCAAGACGTGTAGTATTTGGAATTTATTATTATTATTTTTTTAAAAACGGAGTATGTAAATATTAAAACCAAAATCTAATTGAGAATTTGTGACTTGAGAATGCATGTTCAGAGACTCTTTCCATCCAATCAGACTTTGCCTGACCTGTTTTGCAAAGAACGACGAGCAAAGAGCCTAGTTTCTAGATGTGCCAAAAGACTAAGTAATGTGGGCAGAAAATAAATGTACACCACACTCTTTAGATTTTTTCACCAGAATCCAAAAGAGGTCCCTTGGATTGCGATATGGTGACTATGAAGACTATTGGTTTGAAGCAGACTCATTGGCTACCCAAAGTTGTGAGAGGTGTTGTAACCCGCTGCAGACTGACAGATATCAGTGAGTTTCTTCATGTTGCTATGCACTCTAACAAGCTTCCCTCAGACTTTTGAAAGAAAAAACAGGCGAATAGCATCACAGCTCCTCTGTCATACTTACAAGATTGAAGTTCTTTCCACATGTTCACATTTAATTCCATGGAGGACTTGTGACCAAAACACAAAAGTCCATGCAGATTTCAACAAACTCCACCTTATCTTGTTCCCATGGACATGTGTCTAATTATGCCAAGTCGTTGTTTGGTTGAACAGATAAATCACCGGAATGCATTTGGGTTTCTTCACACCTAAAACAATAATTACAACTTTCTATGGAAATTGTGTAAGCTTACCTGGGAATAAAAACTTCAAGCCACAACTGTTTTTTTTTTTTTAGCAAAAAATGTTTAATCTCTTCTTGATGCGTGTTTATTTACAAGTAGTAAATCTGCAAAATAGGAAATAACATAATATTTACACAATGAGTGTTAACCTGCAAACTCGTGACAGTCGCTTCAAGTCTGAAACTCTAAAAAAAGCATCAGTAATTGAAGTATTAAAATTCTCTTGCCGACTATCTGAAATTCATTTGCTTTGTGTTTCCATGGATCCTAAGGAACAATCACTCTGGGACAAAACTAAGGGGAAAAAAATGTATTTTCCAGATGGAAAGGAAAGCAGGAAAACCAACTGGAAACCAGGTCTTACTTTGATTCAACATTTTTTTTTTTTTTTAAAGGGTCAAAAATGACCAAAAGAGTAAGGAATTATACACCACTGTGTGCTGAGTCCACCCAACCTGAAAGTGGAACTGTAAAATCTGACATATTTCTAGGTTTTGAGGCATAAAATCCAGCAAAACAGAAAACCCCCCCAAAACCCCAACAGTGTCTGTAACTTGTTTGCCGACAGCGGTGCTTCAGATGACACATACTTTTAGACATTCCTCCACCTCAGTTACAGTAAATGCAAATCATCGGCCATATTAACCAACGCAAGATGAGAGATGGAGGAGCTGGCAAAATGGTTTAGACTTGCAAAGCAGGTCAATTTAAAAAAGCAAGTAACCATGAAAGTGATAAATGAATCTGACCTCCATATTCAGCCAGGATGACATGAACAGAATCAAAACTGAAGAGAGCTGAGAAGGTTGAACTATTTTTAACGAGTCCGACGGATCACCAGCTGGATACTGAGCAGTGTGCTGATTCTGTCCCCTGCACTTAGACACATCAGTCAACAGAGGGCCCTTTGCTGCACATCTGAGCTTCAGGAATCTATTTTCATGCCATGTTATTCGTACAATAAGAGCACCAAAAATGTTAAAATGCAGCAAAAAGTCAGAGGAAAGAGACAGTTCATGGGTAAATTAACCACGATAACCCTAGACTTTGTGATTTTAGATTTTGAACTAGATATGACCAAATGCACTCCAGAATCCTTAAAAGACTCAAATTCAAAGTGTACAGAAAGTTACTTATTAAAAAAAATAAGAAAAAAATCAAGTTTAACCTAGTTAAGATGCCACAAGGTGGCACTATATTTCAGTACAGTTTTTACACTGTCCACAAACACTTTTTCACACACTTCCTACTGACTGAACGTGGAAAAAGGCTAAAGAAAACTTATAGGGGGCATTTCATGGGGTGGGGAGACCTTGTGCCGCCCCCTAGAGTAAGGGCGTCCTGGGCAGTCAGCCACATTGTTCATATACAAAGCACCCACTGCTGACCGCACAAAGAAAGCTATATTTAACAAATCAGATTATTGTGGAGTTTTTTTCCCCCCATATTCCATCTAACAGGAGTGACATAAAAGCCAACGTTTGGATCTAAAACAGACAATTTTCCATTATTGCACGGATAGGCTTGCTTGTTTACAGTCTACAGGGTAAACAGTCAAATTCAAACAAGTTTCCAGTTAAAAACAGGTTGTGATGCATGTCAGTTCTCAGACATGTATGGTAAACAAAGTGGTTGTGTTGAACAGCGACAGCATTCATGATGACAGCCCTAATGTTGAATAGAAAAGCAAAGGTACAAGAGTTAAAGCAGCAAGTCACATTTCCATCACGACGACACAGAGGCTCATCTGACCCGAGGAACCGTTTCACTCCGATCCTTCAGATCAGGGAAAACAAAACCTGGAGTTCAGTCAAGTACTTCAACTTCCGGCAAGCTGAAGAAATTTTTTTTTTTCTCTTCCATGTACCGTAAAAATGTACAATTTACATGTCGAAACAGAACCAAAACCAAAAGAAAACTAAATAAGAAATAAATGGTGAACCGCTTTTGTTCATTATGAAAAAGTATACAATTTACAAATGAAAACATTAACAAAAACATTATACAGACCACAGTTTGGTTTCTCGGCAAGCAAAAAAAAAATAAAAAATTCTTACCACAAGGTCAAAACTATGACGTCAAGACTTAAAAAAAAGAAAAAAAAAAAAAAAAAAAGGGAAACAGAAATCCTCTTAAGAGAGAAGCAATAGAAAAAAGCTTAAGCCACATGTGGCAATAGGCTAGTTTTAAAACAAGAGCTGCAGGCTGAGGAGAGGATTACCCAGCCTGATGTGGCTAATGAACAGAGCTGCTTCTACAACCTCAGTGTGGATAAAAAGCTAAAACCCATATCTCAAATTCAGAAGTTTAGAGGTGGAGAGAAATGCTCAGTTGATCTTTTCCATGCCCCTTTTTTGGGGGGTATTAACACAGAGGAAGGCTGGGGAATAATGGCTGGAGGATGAAAACAGCTTTTCTGACTTAGTTTTACTTTTTAAGGGGCAAAGCTAAATGCTACCTGAACTCATAGTAGTAGTCTGTAAGCACCAAGAGTTTGGGAAAATGAATAACTCTCTCAGTAAGGGTAAACACAAAGTAACAAGTGGTGGAGTCTTGATTGTTACTGCATCTCAGAAAATAAAAAGTCTGTTGAAAACTTCATTTGCTTCAATATTTCAAGACAAAAAGTGAAACTCGCAAAGATTCATTATATGCAGAGTGATAGATTCCAACAGTTTGTTTCTGTTCATTTTGACAATCGGAGGATACAGCGAATGAAAACCAATCATTCAGGTTGTTAGAAAATAATATTACATATAATCAAATAAAAATAGTTTTTAAAACAGAAATGTAATTTTATAGACTCAGTCATGGGGTAGAATGTTGAGATGCTGCCATTTACACACTGCATGGGGAAAGGACGGCACACAAGGTCATTGTTAAAGGAACAATTTGATCAGAGTACTGTGTTCAAACATACTGAGGGAAAACTGAGTAGAAGGGAAAAAATGAAAAATAGAAAAAGGTGGACAAAGGATGGCGAAGGAAAGAGCATTTAAGAGTTTTGGGTTTGGACTTCAAATTCTTCAAGAGCCTTCACATACACGCTTCTTGGACTTGGGCTACAATAGTACATTCCTTGTGAGATTCCAGACCTGAATCACAGATTATGTCAAAAGCAAGGGGCATGGGGTGTTGCTCCATGCCCCGATGCACTGATGTAGTAACTCCAACCAAATTCTGACTCACACGGACATATTTGTTTCGTAGAATTTTAGGTTTTCATAAGCTGTAAACCACAGTCATCAAAGGTAACAGAAATACATTAAAAACATTTCTCCATGTACAATAAATCTGTATAAAATATGAGCTTAAGTTACTGATTATCATTACTCAGAAATGCTTTAAATGACTGAGATGCAGCCGTGTGATGTTTGCGATGCATCGGGGAAAACTACGGTAAAATATTCTAGGTAGTGCAACGTAGCCGCTTCATTGCTCAGTCAGTAAATGACGGATCAATCAGCTGAGACAAAAGCAGCTGAGGAGCTGGAAGCTAACGATAAACTAACTACTTTGTGATATTTGGCTTTTGAAAACCAACAGATTGCACCACCTGAATCAAAACAGCATCTTAATGAAGCTTTTGTCTGTCGCTACGTTTACTTCCACGTTCAAACGATGATCTCGACCAGCTCTTTTCAGTCACTAGGCAATTTTCATATTTATAAGTCAGACTGTATCACATTCCATCTAACAAAATGTCTCTGCACTAAACAACATTCAAAGAAAACATGGCACAGTACAAATTTTTTTATTTTTGTTTTTTTTTTTTCATTCATTTTCTGCCTACTTTTGAGTCTTTTCTTCTGTACTTCAAGTAGCAAATTGTGTTTGACTGTTTTGTTTTTATTGTATTTGTTGGTTTAAATGAAAAAGAACAACAAAAATGTTTTCTCCCTAATCTTTCATTAAAAACTGTATTTATATATAATATCTATATAGTCTTGCTTTGTAGCCTTTCTGTAAATTGTGCAAATTCAGCAGTAATACAAGTGGCGAGAGATCAGAGTGTGGGCAGTTGATTACATTTATACAAAAAAAAAAGAAAAAAAAAGAAAAGCATGACGACTGAGTCACATGACCTTCCAAGCCACTCTTCACTGGCTCCAACAGATTGGTCCGCTCTGTTCATGACGCCATGTGTAGAGTGTCTGAGCTTCTGTCGTTTTTCCTGATCATCATCGTGTCATAATGACTAATTCTTCTGAAATACAAAAGAAAAAAAACCCCAAAAACTCAAGCAAACCACAAACACCAACATCCACGATAATCAAATGCTGTCAAGGACTTGTTCTCCACGTATGCGTGTGTGAAGATGTCTGGAGTCCGAGTCTCTCACACAGACACAAGCCCACGCGCCGCGCCGGGGCTGCAGACGAACACAAACATACACATGTAAGCGTACACAGGCCCGCCCATCTCCGCCGAACCCCGCCCCGAGTCCGGAGTATACTGCTTCGGTCCTTTTGCAGTTCGTGTTTCTGGGGTTTGGATTTTTTCTGCTCGTTTGTTTGTTTGCTTGTTTGTTGTCTGAGAAGAGCGAAGGGAGACAGAGCAACAGATGGAGACGAGTAGTGAGCAGAGGGAGCAGGTGGATTGTCCTCAGCTGGCCAGGGCCATTGTGTCGATGACCTGCTCCAGCTTGCTCCTCAGTCTCTGTCTCCTCGCCTGCTCGTCCCGCTCCAAAGCTGACAAGATCTGAAAATAGAAAGGAGAGGAAGTCAGCCAATGTCAAACGTGCATCAACCTCAGTTTTCACAGCATGTGCGGTCCTTTGAAGAAAATCTTGTTTTCAAGTAAGCCGCTGATTTTTTCTCATTTTATCATAGAAGAAAACCTTGAACCAGCAAGCCTTCAACTACTTCAGAGCTATATTCATAAGAAGATCAAATGCCTTTAAAATAGTGTTTCATGACTGATGGAACTCAAGCTAATCCATCCATTTTCTGTACCCCCTTGTCCCTACTATAGTCGGGAGGGTGCTGGTGGCTATCCTCAGCGAACGTTTCGGGGTTCACCCTGGACAGGTCACCAGTCTGTCACAACACAAGCTAATATAAACTAATATAAACCATCACAGTACTGACTTCACTTTTGACACAGACTGTGTTCCAGCAGCTTACGGTGGGATCCCTTCCCGTTTCCTTTCTATACACACTAGAAAGCCGAGTTATTTAAAACAAGGAGGTTTTGTGTTGTTTTCACAACAAGAATGATACCAATGTTGAACTTAAAACAGCATTCTGACCTACAAGGCACTGTTTTGTTCTCAATTAATGTTTTATTTCCACCTTGCTACCTAAGACCCCCACTCAATGTAGAGGTGGTGGTTTACGTTTCTTCCTCTGTTCCTGTGAAGGTTACCATTTTCTTTTGAAAAATTCAAACTTAAGAAAATTGCAATTTCTAACTCACTTGACAACTTAAAGTTAAACTGTGTTTTTTGGAATTTAACTTGAGTGCTTTCACACCTACATTTCCTAACTTTGATAGATTAATTATATGACAAGCTTCATAACGAGTCCACAAGCAAATCATTAAAATCTCTGTGTTGGATTTTAATTGCCTAAACTTCTCCAAATCATCCAAAAACAGCTAAATTCCTCAGCTAGAGCAAAAATCACACAACAGAGAAATCCCAGTAACACATTTCTTAAAAAATCAAAAACAATAGAAGCAATGATACAATACATGTAGAAATTTATTCCTATCTAAAAATAAATCTGGGCAGTTGCAGAATGTTTTATGGCCATTTTAAGATCTTGCAGAAACCATATAGTTGGTTGGATGTACTTTTACTGCTTTTAATGTCCATACCTGACATAAAACAATAGCGAGCTTAATGAAAGAGAAAGAGTTGAAAGAGCTGACATAACGACACCAAAAAATAAAAATAAGAAATAAAATAAAGAAGAGTGAGGAAAAAGTAGATGATCGCAACCAATATTGTCATCTTGGTTGTCAGTATAAAATTGTTTCCTGATTTGCTGGTTATCAAACCTCTGAACTGTTTAATAGGAAAAACATCTAATCTGACCTCATCTTTGTACTTGACAATGTAAGAGTAGATCTCGTGTAGAGCTGACATGCTGTTGAACTGGTTAGCATGCAGCCGGGACTGCTCTGCCAGGTAGGCACTCATGTCCTGGTCACTGATGGCGGGCATCCTGGAAATGTCCGAGTAGTACCTGAGAAAACCCGAACAGGAGCTTACAGCCTGAAGTGCTGGAAATAATCTTGAAGTATTCGCCATAAATACCATCAAACTGACTCACCTTTCAACCCAGTTCTTGTAGTTGGGGATGTCTTTAGCATAAAGCAGCTTGTTGGAAGGAGAGTCCTTCCCCAGTTTGTGCTCTGATGTCGAACACGAGTCCATGAACGTCTGAGCCACCACAGACAAGCAGGCGTCCGTAATGCTGTTCTTGTGGATGTCAAAGACAAACTGCGGGTTCTTGATCACATTCACCCAGAACCTTAGTGGAAGACTACAGGGATAGAGGTGGAGAGAAAGACATGTGGCGTTAGAACCAGGTGTCATATTTCAGAGAGAGCATCCACACTAAGACTGAGAAAAGGCAAAGAGACGAAGACGACAGTCAATGCTGCTGCATTTTCCCTCACCAGTTGCTCTTCCAAGTGTGCCGTACGTCAGGGTCTGTTATCGAGTGTTTGTCCGCCTGCTCGTCCAGGAAGTCAAACATGTATTTGATGGCGAGCGGCAGGGCGCTGCCCCGGTGTGCTGTGCTGAAGATGGTTTCAAACAAGTCATCCACAAACTTTTGGAGGGTACCCTGAACAAGAGAAGGTTGGGAAGCAGTCGTGAGACAATACCAGACAGAATTTTATGATTAAAAACTGATACAGAAGGTAATTTGACTCTAAATGGACAGACAACTTCTAACAAATGGCAACATTCAGAATAAAGTCTGAATAAAGAAGGAAGCTTCTACTTATTCAAACCTTTAAAACGCTCAAATCAACTTCCAAATGTTTCCAGACTTTACAGACTGTAGGAACCTTCTAAATAATGATAACCCTGGTAAATGTGCACACATAAACTATAATACAATTTTTTCATACCATTCTATCCCTTTCCGGGAGTGATCGTGTGAGCGGTTCTGCTGGGTTATGTTTAATTAATAGTTAAGAAGTCAGTCTAACCCAAAACGAGTATCCCAGTTTGACCTATTGTGTTGCAGCTGAATCGGCTTCCACAAACTAGCTGCAGGCGCAACCTGCCAGGAAAAGGTTTTTAAGAATGACAGTGCTTTGCTTTCAGTGCTCCAGCTTCCTGAGAGTTTGTGATGATGGAGAGTGCTCAGTAGTCTTTACTGTATTCAGGAAGGGGCTCAATGGGAGTTCAGCCTAAGGCTCCTCTGCCACGTTTCTTTTTTCTTCTCTTTTTCTTTTTTTACCACATAACACAACTCTGGCGAGACTGAATCCTTACAAAGTTGCTTGAAGTTGAAACTGTTTTATATTTTCTACAAGCCTTTCCTTCAAGCAACATGGCCACTTTCTGAAAAACTTCATTTAAACCAGACAGAAAATTCAAGTTGCACTTTTGTACCAACACATTATCAAATCTGCCTCCTAAACACACAAGGCTGAACACACTGTTGCAGCAGTAGAAGCAAACTGTTGCCCACATTTTCTTCCTCCTCAATCATTTCTTCATTGAGGTTGTGGTAATACAGCTAATCTTCCTGGAGCCATTAGGAGGAGAGGAACAATGAGGCTATGGATCTTCTCATTGCTTTCATTGTAAATATGACTCAGAAAACACAAAGTTATTGCCAGAAAACAGCTGTGTGGATTTGTTGAGCTCCCAGGCTGTTTTTAGAAGCAGTTGAGACCCAAAGAAGTAAATTTTTTATATGAGATTACGGTTTTTATTGAGTCAAAAAAAAAAAAAAGTATTCGCTGTCCCTTCAAGTAGGGCTGAAAAAAATCTTTGGTTAATCAAAGATTTTTTTTTGTTTGCTTTTTTACCCCAAAACATAACCTTTAACACTTTGTTTACCATCTGAACAAACCTTGCTGACTTTCATCTGTATAAAAACTACCAGCTCTCACATCTGTGTGTTTTGGAGGACATGGTGAAATATGGTGAATAATGACCTGGATCTAGAAGCCCAGAGGTCGCCAACAGAGGGCCCAGTACCACCAAGCTAACAACTCAATAGTCAAAGGTCAACCTCCTAATTAAGACTGTACATATGTGTGTCTTTGTGGAAAAGGTTATGAAAAATGTTAATGAGCTTTGAGACCACCGCCAAACAAAGGTCAACAGAGACTGCGGGTTTAAATGGACTACATGACACGGTCCGTGTCGAAGAAGGAGAATTGGTTTCTTGTTACCTTAGTGGCAAGCAGTCTGGTCAGGTAGATCTCTGAGACCATCTTGCTCCCCCTGTCTCCCTCCCTCTGGTCCGAGTGGTCGTGGTTCTTCACCAGATGCCACAGCTTGGTGCCGCTCTCGAGATCAGGGGTGATCATAGGCGTTCGGGAGCGCAAGCTGTCCGGACTGCTGGCTGTCCTCAGCATGCTCTCTGGAGACATTTAAAGGAAAGTCAGGTTAAAGCGCAGTGAGATGTATAGAGAGAAATAAGGAGTTTCACTTGGATTTTTTTTTTTTGTATTTAGTGAATCTTTAAGACAGAGAGAGAATTTCATATAATCACTTCAACAGGAGTAAATCCGTATGTGCAGAAAACAGTGTTCTCTAGTGGAGAGGGTAGGACTGTTTAGTGTACATTTACTGAAAGAATAAATGTTCGCAATTTGTCACATTACAAAAACTGTTTTTCATAGGGATTTTAAGTCGCATGCCAAAACAAAATGGTGCATAATTGCAAAGTAGAAAGAAACCTTCTTGTTTTTAGTTTGCATTTATTCCCCTAGCAATGACTGCTACAAGTCCTTTCACCAGTAGTTCCACCAGCTTTGCACATCTAGAGACTAAAACATTTGTCAATTATCACTTGTAAATTAACTCAGGTCCAGTCAGTTCAAGCCTTTCCATTGAATCAAAAAGTCAACTTTAGATCTGTACTGCACCTTTCCAGCACATGGGTGTGGTTATGTGAAACCCCTCAATAAGTGTCCCACATTTGTATTTTAAAACATATCTATTACAATTAGATATGATATAAAATGTAAAAAAATTCCTGATTTAAGAACACAGTTCAGGTCCAAGGAAAGAAAAGTCAGAAATAAAAGACTGCAAACAGTAAACCTTCCTGTGAAGTTAAAAGCTTTTTGAAAGGTGTCGGCTATGTCAGTCTTTCATTCCTGAATAAAAAATGTCTGTCACCCTCCACCTCCCCCCTCTCTCCATTTATCGAACAATGATCCCATATTTGTGACACAGAGCATTATACTTTCACTCCGAATGCTTGTCACTTGCTTGTGTGACAAAGCAGGAAAGGATTGAGAGGTTTGAGACGACAGGCGGGAATGTGGACCAGGGACGGGCAGAGTAAAGGTAACAGGGTGTGTATGAGTAGATATCTGCAGCAAGTATTGGACTGCTAAAAAGCAAAAAAAAATAAAAATAAGGTGCATTTCTGTAATTCTCTGCAAATTGTTTACACATTTTCTCCAACACTTTTGATCATTTTATATCTTGTTGCCGTTCCACAAATGGATCAAGCATTCTTTCTACAGTGGAGAGGTGCAGTTCGTACATTTAACACTGTTCACACAAATGACAGTGAACAGTCAAACCCACAGACAGTAGTGCACGCAGACTAATATATACACAGAAACACATAACACACACACACACACACACACACCTTCTCTCGTACCATATCTGCTGAGGGACTTGGTGAACGTGGAGGAGTTGGAGATGTTGTAGGCCGAGTTCTGTTTGGGCACCAGGGCAATCACAGAGCCATCTGTCACCTGCAACACAATGTCCACGTTGAGTTTTACAGCACAGCAGAACGGCCACCAGCAGGACTTTACTGCCCCAAATGTTTTCTAGAATCTGTTTCCAATTTGCCAGATTTAAAGTGGCCTTAATCGATTGACTTCCTGATCCGGTTAAGGTGTTTATTGGCATCTGCTACTTTTTTATTCTTGTTTCCCCTTTTTTGGCCATAAAGGCAGGTTGAACAACTGGAGCATGAAAAACCAAGCAGCTATTAGGTCCTTGGGACTCAGCTTGTAGATTAATGGTAAGGCCAGGTTACTCGTATGACCAAGCAAACCTTTTAAATTTACAGATTAAAAAATATATATAAAAACATGCCTGATATGCTTTTTTTTTTTTTTTTATCATTTTTTTCTCCAAAGAGTTTTTTGAGGCGCTAGTGGCTCGCATTTTCCACAACAGTAGGCTGACAGGAAGGGGGAAGGAGAGGGGGGGAAGACATGCGGCAA